>OY986438.1:155659292-155786792 GCA_963920525.1 Dichetophora obliterata | reverse complement strand
CTGGTCAACAACTGCTAGCAGCTGTTCATCTCAGTTGGGCACAGACTCAGCGGCGTTGTACAAACGGCCCCCAATGACCTCGTCTGTCTTTTATTATAATGCTTTAAACGCTACTCTTTTTCCTTCTGCCGAGTCTTCTCCTGCTTCCATTCTGCCTCAGTTTGAAATTCATCTGCACTAAACAGTTTTTCAATCTAAGCCATTGACCATGTAATGAGCGCGCGTTTTACGCTTCAGTCTTGGTCTTGGTCTCGGTCTCATATAAAACATGTTCAGTTCTTAAAAAACTCTTCTAATATTATTTTTTTAAATTTTAACCATTAATTCCACTGTCTTTGGCTAGTTGTTGTTGCTTTTGTATCTATTAATCCGCCTTCATATATAACTATGCGGTATGTTTTATAGCTTTGTTTGTTGTTGTTGCTGTTGCTATGCTCAGCTTTTAAACTCTACCAGCTTTCGGTCTATGATCTTGGATTTTATTCTGAGGCATTCAAACTTCGTTTAAGACTTTTTTTTAGTCGTACACAAAGCTCTTTGCTTCTAGTCGCGCTTCTAGTAGCTTCGTTTGGGTTTCTCTGCATTTATGCTGTGGCCTCTTCATCTTCTGTGTCGTTTTTTCCTTGGTATGCGGCCACAGCTTGTTCTTGTTGGGTCGTTACTTTTGTATGTTAACCCTAAGAATTCAATTAAAATTTTCGAAATCTCCCACAGTGGCTTGGTCTCGTGAATGTTTCTTATTATAATTTTTTTTTTCTTAATTTTTAGTATTCATCTTTTTTATTATTTTGTTCGGCACTTGTTTCTATAAGTTCCAATAAACAAGTTGAATGCTACGAATAGATGTTATTGTTGTTTTTGTTTTCTTTTTTGTTATACCAGAATATTCTTCAGTATGAGAATGTGTTTTCGTTTAGGTGGGTGGTGCATACATTTCAAAATTTATCTGAACGCATCCGATGCTCTTTGTTAGTGACACATTTTTACATGATTGGTAACATGATTTTAAAATGAAAGTTCTAACGGAACTGTGATGGAAAATTAATAATGTGCACATTGATTTTTTTTTTTCTACTTTAACAGTAACCCATTTTTCAAGTTTGACAAGACATTCAATACAGAGTTCACTCTCCTGAGATTATAATGTCTCACTGTATTAGAAATTAGGTTTCTGTGTTTTTTAGAGAATACTTCCAAAACTTTATAATAAAATAAGTGTTTAATAGGCAAAATAATAGCAGATTTAAATATTTCAAATGAAGGCGACAGTCGACTTGCATTAAAAATTTGTTAAATGATGCATTTTTGTAAAGTTATCAATGGTTTCAATTTGACATTGTAAGCTCCACCCCAACACAGATACCATAACTGAGTTTAGAGTGAAACAGACCAAAATAAAGCATTTTTAGGACTTTAAATGAACATAAGTTACGCAGGCGATAAAATTTTCTTACAACAGATTGAAAGTAAGTTTTTAGAGAGTTTGAATATTCATTCCAACTCAATTAATTGTCTATTATTATTCCTAAATATTTAAAATTCTTGACAATTTCAATTTCAAAGCAGTTCATGTCGCAGTTGCATACTGGATTATATGAATTTGGATCATTGGAACAG
Organism: Dichetophora obliterata; assembly: GCA_963920525.1. NCBI lineage: Eukaryota > Metazoa > Arthropoda > Insecta > Diptera > Sciomyzidae > Dichetophora > Dichetophora obliterata. The sequence continues at coordinate 155,785,175 of OY986438.1, read as the reverse complement.
AGGACAAACTTTTTACAAGACGGATCGTGGTACTTAAAACATATTTCTGAGAGATCTTGGGTGGCAAGTTTAAAAAACAACAATTTAGTTTTGTTACTTATAATTAGTTTGTTACTGCTAAACCATTTTCTCAGCAATTCTAAATCAGCGTTTATCATTGCGGTAAGTTCAAGCATAGAAGATGTTTTATATGATATGCCCAAGTCATCCGCAAACGCTGTAATACGACCGCTCCAATTTTGCAGAAAAATTGAATTCAGGTAAATGAGGAACAAAATTGGGCCAAGAACAGAACCTTGCGGAACACCAATATTAGTAGTGGCTGGGTTACTAATAGTATTACCAATTTTTACCCTTTGAATACGGTTCTTAGATACGGTACTTAGATATTGAGAAGAAGTGAATGATCCACCATTTTGAACGCTTTAGTGATATCTACAAAAAGTGATGCAGTCAACATTTTATCATCTATTGCTTTATTCACGAAGGTAAGAAAGTCAAAAAGAGCGTCTTCCGTTGATTTACCTTCTCTGAAGTCGAACTGCCTGTGACTACGAAAAGAGTTCTTAAAAAGAAAATTAAGAATACGCTTTTTCATTGTTTTTCCAAAAACTTTAGCAATGGATGGAAGAAGAGAGATAGGTCAGTAGCTTTGCATATTTCTTTGATCGCCTTTTGAAAAGAGGGGAATGACCACAGCGCTTTTGAGTTCAGGTGGAAAGTCACCAGACTGAACACTGAAAATAAAGAGATAAGCTAATATATCGGATATATTGAAAGCAACTTTCTTAAACAGAGCATTAGGTATGTTGTCAACACCACAAGAATTGCTGTTATCGAGAGAATTTATTAGTTTAATAATTTCCATTGCAGAAATACTTTCGAAAAAGAAGCTATGCATTGCAGGCGGATCAGGTAATACATCGTAATGCTCTGAGCTAGTATGGCTATGAGCAGTGGCTTTAGCTATTGATACGAAAAATCATTAGAAGAGTTGGCTATTAAATTTTCGTCAGAAGAAGGAGCACCATTGATATTCAAGTTTATTTCTGAGTCACAATTTTTATAATTACTAGTAATTTTGTTTGCTAATTGCCATTCTTTTTTCAAATTGCCTCTGGACTTATGAAATGCCTTTTGGTAAAAACTGTCACGAACTAGAGGAATATCATGTTTTAATTCTTTTACCAGTTTGTTTAAGCGATTTTTTTTAATGAATTATTATAAGGATGTTTTAACGATTTCATCTGAAGTTTATTTTTTAGTTTTATTTTACTTAGTGTTTAGGCCGCAACCCTAAAGGTTAAAGAAAGTAATAGATTAACTTACTACTTTATCGACTCGTTCCAGTATCGATTCTCGATACACGAACGAGTCGCTCGATCGGCTACTCCGACGAGTGAGTTTTAGCTTTTTACTTGGCATCACAAATTGATTTCCGAAAGTAATACGCTTCATTTTGTAAACCCGCGTTGAATTATATATTAAATTAAATATTGCCACTAATTTTAATTAAGTAATCACTTATTGATTATCAGCAAGCAATCACTTATTGATTGCCCTCAACATAAATATAGTTTTCTTTAACGCTCCTGTGTATGTACTTCATGCAGTAAGAAGCAGCCATTGTAATTTTCTCCTATTGAAGCCTAACAAATAAAACGTAAGAAATAAATATTGTACATATAACCTAAGCTTACTAATCACTGGTGTTTTCTTCTTACTTTGTTTTTCTCCGTTTGCATATAAACCCGAGCACAAATTGCCCGAAAGTTATATGCAAATAGCTCGACTTACCAAGATTGGCAGCGAAAGGCCAGCGCTCTTGGGTGAGTCATCACTTCACCGGAACAGACCCAACTGATCTGCTCACTTTGGATATTTTTTGTAATCCACGGTTTTAGTTTTACATTTTTTTTGTTATTTACGCACTTAGAAGAAGTGGCTAGATCTATATAATGTTTGAATTTACTTAAAACTTTATTGTAAGCTATGCATACATTATGTGAATTATTGTATAAACATCAGACAATGACTCTTTTAAAAGCAAATTGTTAAAACATGAATAGTCAATAGTAAAAATAGTTTTTGATTAATTTTTCTTAACGCAAGTAGCGACATTATTTTTAAGCACGATGCCTGTCATGCATTGGTCAGTAATATTCAAGTCTATATTTATACAAGTATATAAATCCTGACTACTTGAAAAACGACCCAATAAATGATCAATGCAAGAACCAGAACTTGGCCTAGTACAATCATTAATAAAAGAGTAAAGACCGTGAGTTGCGATTATGCTATTGTAACGATCAACAGAGTCATTATTCAACAATGTATGAAGATTCAAGTCCCCCATAACAATTAAATTTTGGCATTTTTTCCTGCTTAGTAAACTATTAAAATCAACAAGAAAGTCTTGTATTGGGTAAGAGTGAAGTCTGTATATGCACAAAATTCAATAATTATCATTGTTTATCTTTAATGTTATTTTTAAAATATGTGCACCACTAGTACAAAATGACTAGCAGCAAAATGACTTGCAATTAATATTATTTCTTACAAAAATTCCAACACCACCAGCAGGATACGAGTCGTTGCAAAACGCGTAAAAATTGATACCCGGTAACATGAAGTCATTAATTTCACAGCTATATATCCATATTTCTGAGACAAGTATTATATCCGGAAGTTTTAGAAATGCATTTAAGTTCACAAAATAGCCCAAAAAGAGTTTTAACGCTGAAGTTAAAGCGAAATATTTCTATTTATATCTCGGGTATGAAATTTTTAGAATTAAAAAGGACTAAAGTGCAACACCAAGCTTTAACTGCTGTATAATAAACTCTAACAGTGCATTGCTTGTTATTCTAGTGCAATTAGGTTTAAACATAAATATATTTGGATAATTTAATCTAAAGCCGATTATGATATGCAAGTAATAATACAAGTAATACAAGTAATAAAAGATAAGAAGTATTCTTGTAGTATAAACTACCAAGTATTATGTCTTGGAACATCTACTGATTCTCATAACCTGTACCAGAATTCCTGCTGTTAATATATGCAAAATTTTATTGCCCATATAGTTGTTGCCAGTGATGGCGATAAAGATGACGATGTTATTAATGATGACATGTTCGATAACTGCCGATCGTAATTATATTGTATTAACATTCTTAAATTATAGTGCTTTCGAGTAATTAATTTTTGAAGTGATATTAATAAAGGTTGATAATTTTTATAAGTTAAAAAAATATTAAAAATCTGCAATCCGCAGTAGTTTTTAAAAAACAAAGAAAAAAAAACTGATTTAAAAAAATCATTTCAGATAACTAACAATTAACACAAAATTTTTACGTCAAAGAATTCTTTGGAATAGTTGATTGAAAAATTAATCATTTGTAAGTCTGTGCACAAGCACAAAGTTGATATAGAAAAAAAACAAAAATCGATTTATAAAATAGATAAAATTAAAGCAATTGGCAGCCACAAACAAATACGAGCAATTCTAACTATTGCCATAAATTTTTTTATGATAAGAATACCATAAATTTCTTTCAGGTATCACGTGACAGCAAGTTTAATCAGTAAAACGCTCACTATTAGTGACAGTTCTTGATGTAATTAAATCTCCAATAAAAAAAATCAGTATTGCGTGTAAAACTATTCGATAAAGTTACAATTGAAGTTCTTTGCTAATCATTGTTGTTAAAAATGCTACAGTGCTGAAGTTATACTACTTCATGCTTATCGTTGTAAAAAAACAAAAACTATCTGTTCCCTTGAATTGTTGATAAATCAACTTTGTCCACAAAATTGGCAACCGCGTGTCTCAACAAGTCAACAAAGGAATTAGCTACGACATCAGCTCGAATTGTAATAAAAAGTGGTAGCAGATACAATTACATTGCTGCAACTTTATAACCAAATCGTATCGTAAAATTAACACAGATATCTTTACCATCTCGTTCCACTGATAACATCAACAAAATATCTAGCATTGAAGCAGATCTGTTGCTGGTGCTGGTGCTGCTGTGCTCAGTACTTTAATCGATCTTGTAGCCAATCTTTTGGAAAAACACGCATTTCCACACGTTTGGTGACTAATATGGCGTGATAAAGACAACATTTGGTTGTTTTGCTTGGCGTATTTCTTATTGGCGCGCCTGCTCTTGTTGTGTTTAGTTTCATTTGAGTGTCTTTTTTAGAAAACCGAAGAAACATATTTGCTTAATTGTTTTGCATTTTAAAATGTATTTTATGTATAAAAAGTTCTTGTTCTGTTGCTGTTTTTTCTGTACATTGTTGTGCTGGGGGTAGAACTTTAAGGCCGATTTCATGGTCTTAACCCTCTTACCAGAAAGCAAAGCTCAATGCAAGCATCACATAAATCACATTTTGTATATGAAGATGTCATTTGGCGTTATGCAAACTAAGTTCAATGCCCTCGGTTATATCTTTAATGACATTTCTCTCTCAAATGAGAATATAGTCCTCTGCACCATTTGCCTTATGTTATTAGTATATTGCAAACAGGTGGAGAAAATGCTCGTTTTTTTTTTTTTTTGTTTTAAAAAAATTTAGATTTTTAGCATCAAAAAGTTTTAATTTGAAAAACGTGGTTTAAGTTAGCTTCAGAATTTTTCCCCGTAAAGGTGAATTCATTAACTTGATAATTAAATATTTGTAGTGTTGATGAATTTTTTTTTGTATCTTAGAGCCAAAAAATTAAATGTACATCAAGTCACTCTTGTCGTTCGGCGCGAAATTTTTTAACGCTTTTTTTTTCAATTGTGCACCTATTTCATTTGTTTCTATGGTTTTATTGATTTTTGGTGCTTGAACCGAAAAGAACTTTGACTGAAAAGCTGGCCAACACGCAAATATAGTCCAATTTCACACAGAAGAACAAAAAGCTCTTTTAAAATTTTAAAATTTGAAAACAAGTGGGGCTTGGGCTGGGCAGATATATAAAAAATAAGCAGTTCAATGAGAAGTCTTATGGCCTTAAACGACAAAAGTTTTAAATTTTCAAAATACTAGAAAAATAAAACGTAGGTACTTGAAGTAAGAATCAGTAGTTGGGTAGATTGGCAAATGCCATACACTTTGTTTTTGTAAAGTGCCATTCTACCAAAGTACCCATCTACCAATCTACTCTTGCTGACCCCCTGACTTGTTTGGGTAGATTGTTTTCTTGCCAAATTGAGTACTTTTTCCATGTGTTACCACCTTTTGCAAAAATAGGCAATAATTGACCTAAGGTCATCAAATTTACAATATTTGTTTTCACGGCTAATATCTCGAATAATACACAAAAAATCTTTCCACACCCCCTATTTCCACCAACAAGTTAATAAAAACGCTATATTTCAGTCGAATTCGGTTGTATTGGACTAAAATTTTGTAGTTTAGTTCGTATGGCTACTATCGACAGTTCAAAAAAAAAAAATGAGCTTAGTCGAACGGTAAATTCGCCTACTTTTCAGAAATTATAATTCCTGAGTTGTGCATGGTTTTATAATGAAACTTGGTTTATATTTGCTATGAGACCAAAAGGTGGTCACTAGATATATAAATTTTTCCACGCCTACTTTTACCGCCCTTCTATATATATATAAAATCGTTCGTGCGGTGTTTCTTAAGATCTCAGGAACGATAACACCTAAGGCTACCAAATTTACAATATCTGTTAAAATCTCGGTTAGTAAAGTTAATTACTAACTTTCGGAAACTGAACTAAAAATGAACTGCAGTTATGCTAGTTGAAATATACAAAAAATTAAAATCTTTTTCCGATTGGCATGAAAATTCTTATATGGCAATAAGCTGGTCTGTGACAGGACAATGTTTTACCCTGGATTACTAGTAAATGATAAGATGCTGCGAAGTTCACGTTTAAAATTACTCGTCTATAAAATAACTTTTTTTACGCTCAACTAATGGCCTCAATTTTTCGCACATAAAATGGCAAAAAATTATTTGGTGGCAGCCTTCTTCCAACTGTCACTCATCTCTCATCAGCTACATAAGCCGAAGAGATCAAACAAACATGCAGCACTGCTCAAAACTATTCTACAAAGTACTCAATTGCAATTTAGGGTGCTCGCAATAACCAGAAGTACTCAATCTGTCCATTTCCAACTACACACACAATGTGAATACCCCTATAGTCTTTCAATTGGAGCAAGCAAATAACGCTTTGTCTTCACCGACATACTTTATGTAAATTTAGTTTTTCGTTGCTTGTTGCAGGCCTGTAGTAAGACCAAGAAGACAGAGGGGGCAGGCATGAATCTTGGGGGGGAAATTTTTTTGTTTTTTTCATATAAATAAAAGAACTATTTTTTAAAATGTGAAATGAATACATTACACATATTTATTAAAAAACAGTTAAATTTAAAATATTTACATATATATGTACATCTTTCTATACATGAGATTAATACATAACAAATAATATAAAAATTAATTCAATTTGTAATAATATGAAGGTAAAAATAAAAGATTTATTTAAAGTGGCTAGAAATATAAGAAAAAGTAGCTAAATGGGCCAACATATGTATAAGACATGTTTTAAGTAAAACAAATAAAAAATTGAATTAACCCGCATCCGTCGTTTCCAACAAATTGATGCAAATTTTTCATATAGAGTCAGAATTCGTGAAATCGCCACGAAAAAAATTTCTATAATTATTTTTTTTTCAATATTGATTTATTAGATGCCTTTAAATTATTAGACTACGTAAAATTTAAAAAATATTTTTTTTGCCAAAGTTATTGTAATGTGAAATTTTTCGTCATTTTTTAAATAAAGTCTCGCCATTCGCAAAAAAGCTAACCGATAAAAATGAAACTCAAGTTTATCATAGATAATGAAATAAAAGTGTGTAAGTTGTTAAGAAATTTAAGTAAAAAAAACTTTTATATAATTTTGGCAACGATTTTTTGTAAACAATTAATATTTTTTAAAGTTCTGCGCCATTACAAGATCTTAAAATAATAAAAAATAACAATCAATTCATTAAGAATCCAAATCTGTCGAGAAAAGTCTAGAGCAGGAATTATTTTAGAAATTATGGCGAAATCAACGCTGCTCCTCATAGCAAATTTCGAACAGAATACGAAAACAATGGTAGGTGGCATTCAAATTTTAAAGCAGTGATCATCACCACACCTGTCAAACAGAGTTTTGTGAATCGTATAAAATTTATATTTTTTTATAATTGGTTCTTAAGAGCATACTTGTTGCAATCCGCTAAGTGAACCGAAACACATTCGTGTTTATAAGGGACTCCAAAATATTACGGATAAGTGGAGCAGCCTTTATTCAAATCTGGTAGGAAAATATGTGTGCCATACGTGCGGAATTAAAACAAAAAAAAAGAATTTTTTTGGAAACGAAAATGTAAAAAAAATATTTTTTTTTCTGTCGGGTGTGTGCAGCTCAATCTAAAAACAAATTCAATTTCATAAATGTATTGCACTATAAGGCCGATTTCGATATTGAGACAGAGTGGCATTTTTTCGCAGTTTCGCACGGAAAAGGTGCGTGTGATAAAGTAGGAGAAACCGTCAAAAGATTGGCATCTTGTTTAAGCTTGCAAAAGTCAATCCATAATCAAATAACCACTCCAATTCATTTATTTCAGTGGGCGGAAAAAAAATTTTGATAACATCGTTTTTGAATTTTGTTAGATAACTGAACATGAAAAGGAAAAAGAAGAATAGCAAAATCATTTTTCTAATGCTAAAACTATTAAGAGAATGCGACTGTATTATTCTTTTCAACCTATCGATTGTAATAAAACTGCATGTAAACAAATCTCAAATTCGTACAATATTGTTGTTTATGAACTTCTCTAAATAATTTTTGTAATACATGGCACATTCTAAAAGGTTTCGCTCAATAAACATTAATGTGGTAACAAATTTGCAAATTTATTATTTCGCAATTGATTCGCAGACAATTTCCTCAGTTTTAAAGAAAAAGTTAATTACGGTGCATATAGAAATTGGAACGTACAGTGTGAATTTGCTATTAAGCGCAACGTTGATTTCACCATAATTTCAAAATAATTGCTGCTTTAGACTTTTCTCGACAAATTTGGATTCTTTATGAATTGAGAGTTATTCTTTATTATTTTAAGATCTTTTAATGGCGCAGAACATTTAAAAATATTAATTGTTTACAAAAAATCGTTGACAAAATTGTGTAAAATTTTTTTACTTAAATTTCTTAACAACTAACTGACCTTTATTTCATTATCTATGATATACTTGAGTTTCATTTTAATCGGTTAGTTTTTTTGCAAATGGCGAGACTTTATTTAAAAAGTGAAGAAAAATTTCACATTACAATAACTTTAGCAAAAAAAAAAAATTTTTTAAATTTTTCGTTTGCCAATAATTTACTATGGTCATCTAATAAATCAATATTAAAAAAAAAATTAGAAATTTTTTTCGTGGCGATTTCACGAATTCTGACCCTATATTAAGAACCTATCTTTGGAAGATTTCATACCTCCGGGCGAATCAAAAAAAAAAAGTCCTTGATTGGCGGGCACAATTACAATGACTTGAAACCCATCGAAAATCTTTTTGGGATTTTGATAGTAAAAGCTTCTGGTCAAAGGTTTTCCAATAAGACTGCAGTGTATGAAGCCCTGAAACTTAATTGGGAACAAATACCTTATACCAACATATCTAATTTAATAGAGTCGATGTCGCTCAGATGTGCAGCGGTTATCAAGAATAATGTATCTTACACCAAATATTAATTTTGTTGCTTATGTTTTGCTCTCAGATAAATTGAATTTAGTCACATTTATTTTAAATTTAATAAAAAAACCAATACCAAATTTGAATATGATTTGTTTTTTATATGATGTACGAATATATGCTTTGGTTCCTGTAATAATTTTTGTGTGTCCGCATTATTTAAAAAGATACACGATTTTGTAGCAGCGCACTGATTTTGTTGCTATTGTTTTGCGCAAAACTGTATATATTAATATAATATTCCAACTGTTTGTATGTCATATTTTGTGACAAATGCCGGCTGAAAAAAATTCTCCGAACAGTGTGTTTAAAGGCTAATGAAACAGACACCGTCTCTAACGATTTGGAGCTGCATAAACGAGGAAATCCCAGGTCCACTTTATTTTGTTGAGGGTACAATAAACAGCAGTCAATTTATGAACGCCATTGAAACAATTTTATTCCATATATGGAAAGCCTTGATTGTCCTATAGACAGATGTACCTTAAGGCAAGATGGTGTCCCATGCCATACATCCAAAAAAAAAGCACACACTGTCTAAGCAACAAAATTTTTTTATTCTTTTTCTTTTTTTTGTTCTTTACCAAAACATTTAAGATATTTAAAAAAAAAATAAGTTCAAAAAACTAAAACCCGACAACTAAAAATCAAGCTCTAAAAAGTATGAAAGAAAAAAATATTCTCATCTGAAATTTTTATGTATAAACTATATAATATTTCTTGTTTATAAAATAAACTTACACATAATATATTTAATTGTTTTTAATACATATTCATAGTAATATTTAGAAGATATCCGTAGTCGTATGATACCTCATATATATGTCGCCCTCTAGATGTATTGTGATATGCCGTCCTCTTGATGAACTTTGCATATGATCGCTTACTACTGTTACAATGTTTTGTTTTGTTAGGATAGGTGGCATACGACCAAGGATATCTTCTGAATATCACTATGAATATGTATTTTTTTTTTTTAGATCAAAGAACCAAGGCAAGCGCCTTATGCAAACAAGGTTTGGTCTTTGACCTGAAAGAAAAGTGATTGATTATTTAGAGGAATTGATTGGAACCATACGGGACTATTGATTAGGCGAAACAAACGTGAAAGACAATTTGAATTGCTTATAACCGAGGTAAGTGTTGTGCCTTAACCTCGGCAATCATTTCCAGCCTTTAGTTGTTCCTGTCCTTTAATTCCACATTTTCCACAAATAAGTTGTAGACTTTAAGTTTTCCATAATTCTTAAATGAAGGAAAGAACAAAGAAAGTGAAAAGAACCATGCCCGAGCCCGGATTTGAAGCAGGGACCTCTGGGTTGATAGTCTAGCGCACTCTCCACTAGACTTTAAAGGCCGACAAAATACAATAAAATATATTATGTGTAAGTTGTTTACATAATAAACAAAAAATATTGAATAGTCTATACATAAAAATTTCAGATGAGAATATTTTCTTGTTTCATACTTTTTAGAGCTTGTTTTTTAGTAGCCGGATGTTAGTTTTTTGAACTTATTTTTTATTTCAATTATTTTGGGGATTCATTTTTTGTGTTAAAGTATTTGCAGATCAGCTTGTTTATCTTTTATTGTTTTGCATGTTATATAATATTTCAAATTATGAAAAGTAGCTCAGAAGGTACGGGTTTAGTTGATTTGCTGTCCTCTAGAGGGCGATATATTAAATTAAATGTGACGGCTTAGAACTTTTAACCAAAAAATCATCAAAACGCTTCCAACGATACCTAATTTGTCAAATTATGATAAGTAGTTTAGATGTGAGAATGGAACAGATGAACATATATACCAACATACATCCCAGTGGGCATTTAAGCTAGCGATACGCAAGAGAATGCATGCTAGTAGTGCTCTTATTGGCGTCAATATACCATCCATGATCGCTGCATTGATGAGTGCTTCTGTAAGGCCTACCTTTAGTAAGGTTTGGATTCTTTTCCTGTTATTTTATGTAAAAGAATTTTTTAAAAAATTTTTAGAAAATTATATATGATCAGATCAATTAAAAAAAATCAAATCTTAAAGAAAAAACAAAAAAAATATTTTTTTTTGTCCGAGTTGGGACGCAAACCCAGGTCTCCGAAATCTAACACATTGCATATCACATTATATGAAAACTTTTATATAGAAAAATTCTTAGTCTTTTCTATTATTTTTGTATGAAGAAATTTACAGAAAAAATTCAAAAAAATTTTTAAATGGACAGAAAAATTAGTAAAAAAATGTAGATTTAAAAAAAATACAAAAAATTTTTTTTTTGGGCCGAGCTGGGTTGCGAATCCGCGCTTCCGAAAACTTACTTTCATTTGTAATGATGCAAAATAAGCTGAAGTTTATTAACAACTGAGGTGGACGAGTGGGTAAGATGCCAGATCGCCAGCTGAGAGGTTCAAATCTGGAATTTGTCAAGAGTTTTTTTATTTCAAGTTGATATTTATATTGCTTTTCTTTCTAATTTACATTCTAAAGAAGGGCTTCTAGTAGGCTTCTTTAGAGTCGCTAGAGCGGAAGGCCTAGAAAATTTTCTCGTTTCATATAAAAAAGCTTATGGGCTTAGAAACGAGCACGGAAGGGCTAAGAAATCCATATGATGGCTTGCTAGAAGCGCTTCAAAGACCTGCTTTGCCCACTGGGATACTGGTCAAACACATATACCGCTCCTTTTGCCTCGCCGTAGTCTGGTGAATAAAAAATATTTAACTGCTACAAAGTCAGTTACTGAAGATTGCGTGCTAGACCCGCGTATTCAGTCAGGAAAACCGCTATATCCAAGTAATTAGTAGAATTTTAAATTGTTTATTAAACAGCGGAAAACCTTGAATCCTTATGAACGCACCATAATTTTGCTATCAACGAGCAAGAAACACAAGCATTTATTTTAATTTTTTCGCTGTTGTTTTTCCAGCACTGCCAAGTCCATAGTCTGAGCAATGCACTTTAGAGCCGCATGACGGGAGTGAGAGGCCTTAGTGTCGTATTTTGATTTTGTTTGTTCGATGTTGAACCCAGCTGGTTCCAAACTCTTTTGTGAAATCTTTATTGCAAATAGTTATCATTTTAAGTGCATTATCAATGTCAAGTTAAAGCTTTAAATCGCTTCAGGAATCACAAATAATTAAAAAATACATAGGCTCAAATACATTTAATAAAAATACGAAAAACTAGAATGGAATTATTTTCGACTGGACCGAAGTTTAAATACCCAATGGCAGTATTTAAGTTTATTCAAAGTCTGCAATGCTGTATTATTTTGATAAAGTCACTTGTGTAGGGCGTGGTTTTTATCCAAATATATTTTACATTTAAAACTCAGAGTCCTTTTTATTTATTAAAGCTTATGTGCACAATATGAAGTTTCAACATTAATTTTTTTAACTAATTTAATTCCAAACATCGAGTGCATAGTAAAGATAAAAATTAATTTGCAATATTTGAAGTCATTGTACTCATTTATGTGGACTTTAAGGATATTTTACCGATATCATAAAGTCACTTTGTATGGGAGGTAGGCGTTAATATCTTTCGATTTTTATAAATTTTATACTCAAAGTTCAAATTAAAAGTTAAAACTTATGTGCTAAATTTGAAGTCGGGTCTCTTTGCAAATGCATCACGATTCTCAGTACGAGCACAACCGGCACTTTTCAAGCGTCCAAATTGCAGTGTGAATTTTTTTGAAGCGAATGAATATTCGAATATTCTGCTTGTGCTGCAAAAGCAGTTTGCGCATCATGATGCATATCCGAATAGACCCATATTAAAAATGTGTAAAATTAAAAAGAAAGTTTATAGGTCGTAACTTATGAACTATGAAGTATAAAATAAAACTAAATAAAGCATTACCTTTCAATAGATACCAATATTGAAAAAAAAGATGACTTACATTGATTATGATCTCCGATTAACCCCTTTTTTTAGCGCGCTTAAAATAATTGGAAAAATAATCGATGATCGACTTTTGATTTTGACTATCATCACTAATTGAAAGCAGAGCACTAATTATTTATTTATTTATTTATTTATTTAGTTTCTTCAGTCTATGAACAATAATTCTTACAGACTAGGCAATAGTTATTAACAAAAAATATATATTACAAAATGTTATTTAACAGAGATCGCATTTGATTTTTAGATACAGAAAAATCTATATAATGATTTGCGTTAATAATATTAAACATATGAAGAGCTTTAAAAATAGGAGCATTAGCAGCGTAGTTAGTGCGACACATTACTAAATAAAAAGGATCCTGATTTCTGAGAATCCTATTAGGAGCATTAAAATTAATCATTTCTAATAGTGTAGGGCTGTCAACCAGACCAGAAATAATATCATGTACGAAAAGGAGAGACAAAATGTTTCTCCTACTCTCAAGAGTTTTAAGACCAAAAAGCAAACAACGAGCACTATATGGGGGAAAAGAATCTTCAAAATTAAGCGAGCGTAAGGCAAACCTAGTAAACGATTTCTGGACTCGTTCAAGCCTCGTCTTATGCGTCACATAAAATGGGTCCCAAATAACCGAAGCATATTCAAGCCTTGAATGAACCAGGCTAGTAAATAACACTTTTAAAGTGTAGGGATCAGAAAAACAAGAACCATTACGGCGAATGAAAGCAAGCATAGCATACGCCTTAGGAATAATGTAATCTAAATGCGAGACGCATGAAAATTTCAGATTAAAAACAACTCCTAGATCTTTAACCACCTTAACAGATAGCAGAGGTGTATTAGCAATATGGTATGCAGACAAATGGAGAGTATCTGACTTAGAGAAAGACATGAAAACGCATTTCTTTAGATTTAAAAAAATATGGTTATTAGAGCACCATTTATGAAGTTTATCAATTTCACTTTGAAGGAGTCTAATATCAGATGAATCTTTTATTTTAAGAAAAATTTTAAGATCATCTGCATACAACAGACAATTACTATGTGAAAAAAAGAGATGTCACATCATTTATAAAAATAATAAAGAGCAATGGCCCCAAAATACTCCCTTGGGGAACTCCAGAGGTAGCCACAAATGGATAGGATTTTACATTGTCAAAAGCTACAACACACTGTCTATTTGATAAAAAGGTCCTCAACCAGCTCAGAAAACTGGAATGAAATCCCAAATTTTTTAATTTACTAATTAAAATATAATGATTTACTTTATCGAATGCTTTCGAAAAATCTGTATATATCGCATCAACTTGAAAACCTTCTAGAAACGATGATATACAGTATTAATTAATAAGCAATTTTTCAAACTATTCCAAAATATAGATATTTTAAATAATAAAGTGTGGTAAAAAATAATAATAATTTGTACTTTTAAGTTAGCACTAAACTACTGAAACATTAAAAGAAATGTCTGATTTTATGTAGTGTTCATAATATTATAGCGGGGTATTGTATATGAGTACTCATATTAGCTATACCACTATAAAACTTATTCCTCATAGAGGAATAAAAAAATATCGGATAGTAAAGTTAATATAGAAATTTGTCCACTGAACATCTTGAAAACGAGTTAAAGCATATCAATGCATTTACAAATAATATTACAACTTTTTATACAACATAAAAGAATATAAAGGCCTAGGAAATCATTCTATCGATTTCATTACAATACATGAATTGAGTAATTTTGCCCGTTTCGTCCCTAACAAATATTTGAAGCACCTATTTCTAAAAACCATCTACTTGTTCTTCTATTTTTGACTTAGTTCCATTTGCCATACTCCGGAACGAGTTAAAGAGTCTGTAAAGAACTCTCCTTTTATTTTTCAGCTTGTCATTTCCTGACTGATACCTTCAGTGAAAAATAAAAGTAATTTAAAAAGAAATATTATAGTTTCTTTATAGGGCTGTACCTAATACTTGATTTTTTTTTACTTTTTGCATTTTCTGTGGGGATAAGCAATAACAAAGCAAAATAAATACGTAATATTTCGGATTTCATCATTCGTCTGTCATAATGTCTAACCACACAACAATTCAGAGCATTAGGCAAAAGCAAAATGCGCACAAGCAAACAATAACAACAACAACAACATTTAAAAATTGTGGCGCAACTATTACAAATTGTCACTTAAAATGCGGCCACCTCGTCACTCCACGAATTTGTCACTCGATTTGTTGGCGACTGCGACGGCGCACAATTCACGCACAATTCAAAAAACGTGCCAGCAACAAATTGTTGTAGTTTTTTGCTGTTGTCCAAATTCCACAAACCATTCATATCTGTAAGTACGAGATACAGCATAAAAAAGCATAACAAAACTGCGCCACTTTTTGATACACTTTCGGGCTTTACAACGAATTTGGGTGTTTTGCTGGTTGTTGTTGTAGTTGTTTTTGTTATATTGTATTATTGTTGGTTCATTGAACTGGTCGTTATTGCCCCCACTCTCTTCACCCGCGATCATAACTTTGAAGCGTCGACGCTGCCAAGATTATGTCACCGACATAAACTGCCGCAGTCAGCAACAAAAGCAGCAGCAACAAATAGTGTTGCACATTGATTTGATGTGTTGCAACACCAGCAGCAACAACAAATATAGTAACAACAGCGTTTTATGCACCACCGCAACATTGTTTGTAGCTGTGTATCTGAGTGTCTGCGCGTAGCTTTGTATCTGTATCTCCAATCCGAATCGGCAATGCAGTAGTTGATGTTGTTGTTGTTGCTGTTGTTGTTGCTGCTGCTGCTGCTGCTTCTGCTGTTGTTGCTGCTGAATCCCTTGTGGCGGGCGGTTAGCAAATAGATAAGCAGACAGCTAGACGTGCAGACAGACATCCACACCGAACTGAACGATATCTCGTAATAATGTGGTGGTTGTTGTCGATGATGTTGTTGTGTTTATATATTTGTTGTTGCTTTTTTCTTGTCAGTTTTAGTGAAAGTCATATTCAATTGACTCATTGACTGAGTAACTGAAGGAATAAATAAATGAATTGGAATGAACTGGTGTTTGCCTGAACAAATGGAACTGTTCAATCGTCAGCTTAACTGACTGTTTGTCGAACTGACTGTAGCTGTTTTGTTTCTGCATTAATTCAATAATGAAATTGAGGAAATTAGAAAACAAAAACCTATTTTATCTTCGCTTTAATTGCGTCTGAATGCGTGGAGTTCACAACACAAAGCCAGCACTTATATAAATCAATGAATCAGGAAGAGTTTTCATTGTCGAAAATGTTGTATTTGTTGCTGACATCATCAGCATGTTGCAACCGATAGATGAATGAGCTACTTATTAGTATGCCGTGTATTGCTATGGACTAGTTTCAGGTCAAACTTAATAACTATTTTTTTTGTCACCGTTATGGACAAATGTCCACAGGGTGTCCAAGATCCGAGTGAAAATATCCACGGTGCACAGTGGCTCAATCTGGCATTTCTCGTTGCAAAAATCTTAAATTCTAGGCAAATAAAAATCTCTATAATTTTGCTGTGCATAAAAAAAAGATACAGTTCCTTTTTGGAAAACTTAATTTGAATAGACCGACAGGATAATGAGGAAATAATTATTAAAAATAGGCTTTCTTAAGGTTTTAAGAAGTATACAAGCGAAGTTTTTCCATATGATATTTCTTTAAAAAAAAACTGATAAAAAACTTGAATAAAGTTGATTCGTGGTCAATTTCGTTTCCTAAAGTCTTAAACTAATAAAAAATAATATTTTGTATTTTAGAAAAAATATCAGCTTTTCCATCAATATATCCACCACTTTCGTGTCATGTGCTGTAGCGGAGCAAAAATTTTGAGATTATCCAACGAAATATCAACAAATTTTCTATCTTTTGTTTTAGCGGAGCTGTTATTGTCCAAAGTTAGAATTTAGAAAAAAACTGTTGATTCAGTGTATTTTTACGTAAAAATAAGATATTTTAAATTTGGACGATTACAGCTCCGCTAAAACAAATGATACAAAATTTGTTGATATTTCGTTGAATAATTTCAAAATTTTAGCTCCGCTGCAGCACATGACACAAAAGTGGTTGATATATTGAAGGAAAAGTTGATACTTTTTCTAAAATATAAAATATTATTTTTTATTTTATGGTGAGTAGATTAGGTTCTAGATCAATAATACTTAACACGTACCAAAACCGCAAAAGACCCTGTATCTTGAAAGTTTTACAAAGTGGGAAGAAACTCCATAAAGTGTTATACTCGCCTTATCAAGAAAAATCACCAGCTTCAAATATAAAAATATAGGTGTCCCTATTTATTTTCACATGACTATATATATAAAAAAAAAATAAGCTGGAAAAATCAAAAAAATTATATATAAAAAAAAATTATTTCGAACAAAAAAAAAATGTTAGTTTGACATGGAATTTTAAATAAGAAACCAAATTTAAAAACTTATGATGGAGCACTATGATCTATAATGTATTGAATTTTCACATTCGCTGCTGTGATGTTACTATATGCTGGAAGTATATCCACGTTGTGCCGCTTGAAAAAGTTTATTTTAGATTTTTTTTTGTTTTGCTAACTGTTAAGGCTGCTGCCAGTTCCTCAGTAGGGATCGCTTTCGTAGCATCCATAAGTTTTTTTTTTCTTCATGAATAAGGAACTATCGTCCATTGACTTTCTTGGTCTTCCGCCTGCAGATTTTGATTTACATGGAAATATTTTGAGTGTGTCGGCAATTTCCTCATTGATCGTCGATTTTTTTTATTTTCCTCTTGCGGATTTCGATGTGAAATTGGTTAACTAAAACTTTGATAATATTCATTTCCATTCATAATATTTTGAATACAAATTTTTAGTTGCACGATTAACATTACTCCATTTTGACTTTTTTCTAAGTAATAACTTATGGATACGGCCTTGGATTTCAGATATTTCGCAACTTTCCTCTGCAATATCGAGATGTTTTTGTATTGCTGCTTCGAAATCTATTTTAGTCTTTGAACTTTTTAAAAGTGCAAATATAATAAGGTTTACAATTGAAATTTTAAAATTTAAATTTTATTATGACGAAAACCAATATGTTTTCAGTTTTTAAAAAACTGACATCTTCAGTTAAGAGAACATCACCATTTATATTTTCCACACTCAAAAAATTTGCTTTCCTTAGATTAAGAAACTGTGGCTTCAATTCATAATTTATTTATTTATTTATATATTTATTTTAAAAGAAACAATCATGAAAGAAACTAAGAGCAAAATCTTTTAATTAAAAATTAAACACAATTTAGTTATTTAACAAAAAATAACTTAATATAATTAACACAATATTTAAATTAAAAGGTATTTTGAAAGAGTAAAGAAAATAATAAAGAAAGAATAGAAAAAAGAAGAACATAAGAAGTAATCTAAGGAGCAAAAAAGAAGGAAAAGACTGATTGTCTAAAAGTGACTCTCCCACTGACCTCCTTAAGACTTCGTGGCAGATTATTCCACAACCTAATTGCGTTGATGAAAAACAAGTGGTAAGTGTTTAGCGAAAAATGCCTCGTAACTATGATGACATTGCTTCTTCTAGACATGCCAAACTGGAGTTTATCATACAAATACCCAGGTGTTTTATCATAGATTAACTTATGAAGGTAAATGCAGTTTCTCGCCTTAAGATAAGTAATTATATCACAACCAAGTATTGCATTTCGGAAACTGGAAAATCATAGTTTTGAAGACCATTAACATAACGCGTGGCATAATTAAACGCAATTTGAAGTTTTAACTGGGACGAAGAATCAAGTTTACTTCACACTATTTCAGAAAAAGTTATAGCAGGTAAGACAAGTTGAATTACCAACTTACGCCTAATATCAACTGGAGTTACACTGGCAGACAATCTTAGGTTACGCAAAACATAATACACTTTACTTGCAACACTATTAACATGGTCAAAACATGACAGAAAAGAATTTAAATGGAAGCCTAGATTCACAATTTTCGACACAACAATAAGCTTATTAGATCCAATAAACAAATCAGGATCATGATTAAAACAACACTTAACCTTACAAACGGGGATAACATGTGACTTGGATGAATTAAGTATAAGATCTGTGAAGATTTTTACTGTGTAGAAAACTCATGAATAACTTTGGTTTTTCTGATACGTCTATTCGTTTCATGTTTAGCTATTTAAATGGCAGGTCTCAAAGAGTAAGGGTAAAAAACAATTTCTCGTCTTTTAAAGTTACCACAAGTGGAGTTCCGCAAGGCTCAGTTCTTGGCCCAATTCTGTTTACCATGTTCATAAATGATATTTTTAGAACATGCAATCATGTAACCATGCATGCTTATGCTGATGACCTGCAGTTGTATATGTCCAGACCCAATTGTCTCTCTGAAGATTTATGTGCAAGAGTTAACGAAGATTTAAATTTGCTGGCAAATTGGGCCAAAGCTAATATGCTGGAATTGAACCCTCTTAAATCGTATGTGTTACCAATTTCACAAACACCTTATATGAATCTCGATGTTCCCCCTATTTTCCTAAATGGCGTTGAGCTAAAATTTGTAAGAAAGGCTAATAATCTCGGCTACCAAATAAACTCTTCGTTGTCCTTGAAGATCATGTAAACTCCTGCGTTAGTAAAATTTATTATGTTCTCAGAAATCTTCGGATGACTGCGTTCGTACCTGTTGAAACTAGAAAGAAGCTTGTCTTACAGCTGTTATTGCCAATATTTTCTTATGCGGAAGTCGTTTATAGCAAACTTGACTCGAGATCTATGCACAAAATTCAAGTTGCATTTAACAACTCTACACGCTACACGCTCAGAAATTTTGGAATTAATTTTAAGCCAAGCGTTGGAATCATGCATTTTTTTAATATATTTTTGATTAAAACTTATACTTTCAAGTATATTAAAAAAATTGATTTAATGTTATCTGTATTAAAGTATAATAAAAATTGTATTATATACAAGTTATAATACAAATTGTCTTAAAATATAATACAAATATCTATCAAGCATCTGTCAAATTGTCATTCTGATTCTGAAATCTGACATTGTCAAAATAAAACCTAAAGAAATAGTTTTTATTAACGAAAAACCGTATGTTATAAAAGAAACTTTAAATGAATAAATATTTTGTTATTGGTTGACCAAATATTTTCTTTTTATTTCACTTGGAATTTTAAAAGTAAGTAAACATATAAAAGATTTATAGCTTTATTCCATAAATGTTGATTTTTCCTTTCACCTCTTCAGGACAATATGTATTAAATGTTACACATCTTGTATTACTGTTAAATACAATCTGCATTACTATTTAATACAATTTGATACAATTTGCATTACTATTTAATACAATTTGTATTAATATTTAATAAATTTTTTTTTATTCGTATTACTTTTTAGTAACTGAAGTATTACACTTGATTATAAATGTATTAAAATATAAACCAGAATAGTATTTTTCTAAACTTAGTTTCTATTCCAATTCTGTATTAGAATTTAGTATTATGGGATTAGAATTCAATTTTAATATATGACATATATTAAATTCTAATGCAATTCTGGTGTGGTCATATATACAATACAGTTTTTATTAGAATTTAATCCAAGATTTCGGAGCGTGTATGTTTATGGTCTTCGGAGGTATGAGCATATAACACCCTTTAATAAACAGTTATTAAGCCGTAACTTGCTCAGCTATCTTGAAGCAAGAAATTGTATTTTTTACATAAGGTCATCCACTCTCGTTGTCCAAGATATCTATTTGAGAAGATAAGGTTTTGTAGGTCAAACAGAAGCATGAACCTTGTTATTCCGAGGCATAACTACCTAAATTCTAGCCGATTGTTTTTCGTTAGTGCCATAAGACTATGGAATTCACTTCCAAGAAACATTAAAACAATTTCCAACCCTAAGCACTTTAAGCATTTAATCTTCACCTTTCAATATAAATTTGTTGGCATTATTATCTTAATAATTTTTATATATATTTGAAACAATTTTCTTTTGTATTTTTATCCTCGAATAATTGAATTGTATTCCATTTCATATGACGACTCAATAAAATAATCTAAAATTTTTTGAACTAATATCTTTATAATTACTTAAGTAATTATAGTAATAGTTTATTATAGTTTATTTAATTAGTTGTTATCTATTTTTATATGCGGCATGTAAAAGATTCAAGTCTTAAATGTCAATAATTTGTCTAAACAAATAATAATAATAATAATAAATAATTTAAAAACATAGAAAACAGAAAGGGCCAAGTATAGAACCCTGAGGGACACCACTTAAGACGGGTTTGCCCTGACGACAATTGACCAACTTTAACTTTTTGGCACCTATTGCACAAGTAGCTGGACATTAAATTAACGGCACTTCGACAGAAAGCAAACAATGACTTAACCTTACGACACAATATTTGATGATTTACTTTATAAAAAGCTTTCGAGAAATCTAAGAAGCACAAAAGCATCATAGACCCCTCATCATAATGTGGCCCCTCATCATCAAATGTACCATCAATTATCTTAACAACCGCAGACGAACAACTATGCCCAGCACGAAATCCAGATTGAAACGGAGAAAATAGGTTATTATTGACTAAGTAGCTAGTGTGTAATTTGTTGAGCCATAAGATTTTCACAAAATTTTTGCTAACGGTGAAAGGATATTCATAGACCTAAAATCATTGGGACCAGATGGATTTTGCTTCTTTGCTATTGGAAGAACAATGGCGACTTTCCATAAGTCAGGGAACGATGACGACATGAAACATGAATTAATAATGTGAGTAAGAGGGCTTATTATGTGGGGCAGTAAGATTTTAATAAATTTTGTGGGAATACCATTAACAGACATTGCATTTGACTTGATTTGCAGCACACATTTACCTACATCAAACTCAACCACCGGGGAAAAATTGAAGGTTTGACCCAAAAAAGGATTAAAAAGTGGCAAAGTATTACTATTACCAGAAGCAGTAAAAAAAACAGTTTAAAACTTCAGGATCTAGAAGACTTTCAACTTTGGTTTTGTTGCTTACTCCAAGGCTTTTGATATTATTCCAAAGTACTTTACTTGGAAGAGAAAGCTTAAGTTTGTTAGAACAAAAGCGTGATTTAGCTTGTCTAGTTACAAGAACGGCTTCATTCCTCGCCATCCTATAAGCTTCCCAGTTCACTTCAGAGAGGTTTTGGAGCCAAGTATTACGTAACTTGTTGCTTTTTTAATGACAGACAGGACATGCTGACAAAACCAAGGTCCCGAACTATTTTTTATTCTACAACTTCGTACAGAAACATGTTTATCAAACAGAAATTTAATGTGTACTAAAAGGGAATTAAGCTTTTCATTAATATTGTGTTCAAGCCAACAGTCGTTAAACGATAACAAGGACACATCACGGAAGAGAGACGGATAATTTATATTCTTAAAATCTCGAAAAGAAAAAGTATTTGGGACAACTAAGCGAGACAAATTTACGTGCATAAAATCAGATCGTGATCAGAAACAAAGCACAATTGATTGAAAAAAGAAACAACAGACGGATCAAAAACAATAAAGTAGTCAAGAAGACTAGGAGTTGTGTTATTGGAGAAGCGAGTGGGCATAGAATCATTTATAATAGACAATCCTAAGGAAGATATGTTGTTACACAATAATTGTTTTAGCAGTTCGTTTGAAATGAGATTTATGTTAAAATCACCACACAGTAAAATAACGTCATAATCAAGAATACTATTTGATAATACAGAAAATAATGGTAAACAAAGGCATGGGTTTTTCTATACTCTATAGAAGTTTCTCCTTAATGTAAAGAATTTTTACATGATTTAACGATCTCACGTCTTGAATTCATTGCAACGTTATCACAACCGCTTCTTAGTTTAAAAGACAAGTTTTTACTTAAATATAAGAAATCAAGGTACGATAAAAGTTAAATTTCCAAAAAATTCTATAAAAGCAGAAATAATTTGAAAAAAACTGTATTGATATCAAGTCCGCTTGCAACATTCTACAGCATGATTTCTTAAATATGGAAAAATATAAGTTACAATACTTGGATATTCCATAGAAATACATGTTAATTTGCCCTTTTTTGTAAAACACAAGTTATTTATTTTAAGGATGTTTTTATTATATTTCTAGAAAAAATGCTAAAAAATTACTTTAAAAGCAAACGATTCTAAATGTAGTTAATTAAGCGACGATTGTTTTACAACTGCGATGGTCGAATGGATAAGCTGATGGACTTACACTCACATAACCGAGATTAAAGTCTCCGGATAGTACTAATTTTTCAATTCAATTAAGTGTTAATATAATAATGGTTGCAGTTTTTCGTCAGTATAAAAATAATAATTCTCACGGAATTCAAACATTTTTCCAGGAAATCGAAGAAAAATTTATTATTTTCAGAGATAATGTTTATCTTAGTTATAGCCGATGATTAATAAACGTTAGAAAATTTCTTATTTTAAGATAAAATCTTGCTCTTTGTTAGAGCCGATGATAAATAAAGAGTAGAAAACGTACTCAAATGTCATGAGCTTTAAACATACAATAATTGGGCAAGTTTCTTCAATTTAGCGAAATAGTTCGTAAATGATTGGATAATTTTCCTAAACTATTTTACACTTTTGGTGTCAATTTAACGAAAAATATATACTTTATTTTTAGAACATTGGCCATGGCGCTAAATGCAGCTCGATTTTCTAACGATTGGGTGCTATTCTTTAAGCTTTTCTGAAATTTTTTTCTGAGTGCACGATGAAAAACGGTCAATCTATGCTTTCCGAAATGTTAAAGTAAATTCGGAAAGAAACATATTAAAATTTTACGATATAGCCAAAAAAAGGGTATTATGGAACTTTCCCACTACCTTTTTAATTTTTAGGCTACACAATTTTTGAAACTCTTGTACTTGTGCCATTTTTCATATATTTTTCTGTATTAAAAACGCACATAATGAAAACTTAAATTGATGAAAAAAAAGATGGTAAATTAATTTTTTTTAAAAATTTGCAAGGAAAAAGACATTTTAAGCAACTGCAAGCGGGTCATGAAAAAAATCAAAGGTTTCCTAAAATAAATCGTTATAAAAGGCAGGAATGCATATATATGCAGTTAACTCTTTTTGCATTCTGTTCAGAAATTTTCAATCTAACTTTATTTTAAAGCAGAACACACGACTCTACGGGACTCATTTTGAAAGTTGACCTAAAGTTCGAATAATACGTAATAATAGCGTTTTAGAAAAACGCAGCCACATAAAATGAAATATATGAGAGATGGCTTATTACATATTAAGAGTGTCCATTCAAAAATGCCTATTTCGACATTGTATAAAGTTTAAGAAAACTGAAAAAAGTTTAGTTTTTGTTGTGCTTACAGTTCTGAGACTTTCTTAACGCAGTTGTATATCCACCCATAGCTAATACATGATTTAAGCATAGATAAAAACATTTAAATGGTTTTAAAGTTATAGAGATTTCAGTTATAAAAATAGGCCTTTTGAAGGTTAGGCGCAGCCACTGATGAAATAGTCTTTTTTGATTAGATTATTAAGCATGTTATTTAATGAACATAGCAATAAAATATCCGTAAGAAGTTTTCATACAAATAATTAATTAACTAAATAAGTAACTGCTCCATAACGGGCTCAATACGTTCAGATTCTTCGTTGGTTTCGCATTGTAGTGATAAGGATTCATTAAGGACTTTCTTTCATTGAATAGTCAGTTCCGTAGCTTAAATAGAACTTGTAATTAAGTCTTAAAAAAAATTTAACAGGCCCGTTTGATTAAATATTTTCCAAAAACTTAAAGATTGCATGGATATTTGTTTAAAAATAAATATCTTCAAAAGCAATTTTTCAGTATTCATTAAATTATGTGCAAATAAGCCCTTTTTAACAGAAACATAAACTTTGATGCATAAAATTTTGCAAATATTTACGATTTTCTTACTTTTTTATTTGTGCAATTGATGGGATTCAATATTTGAATCAACTGTTTTTAAAGCGGAAAATGTTTTCATGATTTTTTTTTTGGAGACATGAATAATGTTGGTGTATTTATTTCATATACATGTTATAGTTTGATTTCTTAAGTATGTTTGGAAAAAAAAAAAAATAAAATTATCTATAAATAAATCCTTGGCAGCGAATCTCCGGAGGCGCCTCGAAAAAAAATTTTTTTTGCGGTGAATACGATTAGAGGATTGATCCGCTAATCATTTGAAAAAAAAAATCAAAATTAATTTAAAAGGTAATATAGTTCCCGAGGTACATAATACCACAGAGTTTTTTTGAAATGTTTTTTTTTGTAGCGTTTTGAAGCAGGGACCAAAAATAACAGTTATTTCCGAAATTTCTATCCAAAAAGTCAAATGGTAAGAGTAAGCATATTCGATATTTGAATATAGCAATGTGATGCTTGTTAGCTAAGGAATAATAAACTTTAATGATTTTAATTTTTCTCATTTTTTCTAAAAAAGTCAATAAATAATCGCTATTTTTTGACCAATTTTATTTCAATCAAACATAAAAGTTAAAAATAGACTTTTATTTTTTTGATCAAATATAAAAGTTAAAATTTGACTTATTTTTTTCGATCAAAAGTAAAATTCACATTTTAATTCTTATATCATATGCTTGTAGCTACTGTCTCTGTCATTTGCGAAGTGAATGAGAACACAATGTGCAACGATAAGCAAATAAGCGATGTAATTTAAATAACGATATGCAACGATATGAAGATCGAAGCAATGTTTTTTTTTCTCTTTGCAAAAATGTGATAAATAGATGTAAAAGAATAATAATTATTAAATTATATGATAAATTTTATTATATACATAGCTTTAATGAATTAATATTTCATTAAAATTGATTAATATTTAAATAAATATTAATTAAGTTAAATTTTTATTGGTAAAAGTCAAAAATTGAAATTATTTCTTATTTCAATAGAACAGTCATTAAGCAGCATATTGCTTTTTATATCGAAAAATAAAAGTAAATTTTAACTTTTTTTATTTATCGAAAAAATAAAAGTAAATTTTTAACTATTATTTTTGATCGAAAAAATAAAAGTCAAGTTTTAACAGTTATATTTGATCGAAAAACAAAAGTCGAAATTTAAAATTTATTTTTGATCGAAAAACTAAGTCAAATTTTAACTTTTATTTTTGATCGAAAAAATAAAAGTCAAATTTTAACTAATATTTTGGACCGAAATAATAAAAGTAAAATTTTAACTTATATTTTTGATCAATAAATATAAGTAAAATTTTAATTTTTGATCAATAAATATAAGTCAAATTTTTATTTTTGATCAATAAATATAAGTCAAATTTTAACTTTCATATTTGACCGAAATAAAATCGGTCAAAAAATAACAATTATTTGATGACTTAATTGAGTTAAAAACGCTATTTCGCTAAAAAATTGAGGTTATTTTATTATGTTAAAATAAAAAAAAAATTTCAAAACAATCGGTCAAGTATATTTTGCCAAAAAATCGATTCAGAATCAACGTTGTCTGGCACGAATGCATAAAAATCGAGCATAAAGTTTGCTCACTTGAAACGTTGTCTCTTCGTTAGTTTTTGCACGATTTACTTGAAATTTTTACAAAATACTCTTGAAATGTTTTACATTCAGAAAATATATATAAAAAAATGTCCTTAAATTTTTTAAAACAGTACCATTCCCCTAACAAACTTCATCGTTAGATTTGCAAGTTTTTACACATCAAAATTTATTTTCACAACCACTTTCGAAAAATCGAGCAACTAAGCGGTGGTGGAAGTAGGGATCGAGTTGAAAAAAATTATTTATCCAGCCTTAGAAGTCAAAGGGTTAGTTGATATTTTTTTTTTGATTTACTCTAGTTCCATCTAAAAAAAGCAAATATTGTAACGGTATATCAATAAAAATTTCTAACAAATCCATTTGTGGGCTGTTTTCGTGGGAATATTAATTTAAAGAACAAATTTGTAATTTCCAGTTCTATGTCCTAAGAATTTTGCATAAAAATCCAATTCTTATTTCATACTAAATTTCTTGATTTGATTGTTATTTAAAAAACCACAGAACATCATAAAAACAGCTTGAACTTATAAGGAATTATCTTCA
This sequence comes from Dichetophora obliterata, assembly GCA_963920525.1. NCBI lineage: Eukaryota > Metazoa > Arthropoda > Insecta > Diptera > Sciomyzidae > Dichetophora > Dichetophora obliterata. The sequence goes on along the minus strand of OY986438.1, from coordinate 155,758,314 downwards.
ACTGGATCGAAGTTAAAATATCCCTACAGTTCGTTTTAATTATTGAAACTTATGTATAAGATATCAAGTTTAGACAAAAAATTTTTTTATATATTGGGGGTTGGAATTAGTTTTAAAGGTTTTCTAAGAGATGGCGTAACTATCAATAGATCGCATAGGGCACACCTGTGACTATATTCATTTCAAAGCACATAGTCTAAGCTTCATTTTTTAGTATGTGTCATTCCACTGAAGTGTAAACAACATATATTTTTTTCTCTGTGAACATGTCGACTTTCGTTCCAACAAAACGCAATTTGCGGGAAGGTTTACTTTTGTGCTTCCATTTGAAGAAAAAAGCGGTTGAAGCACAACGCACGCTTACTGAGGCTTACGGGGACTATGCTCCATCGATTTCTACTTGTGAGTACTGGTTCCGTCGGTTTAAAAGTGGTGATTTTGATACGGAAGACAAAGAGCGTCCGGGCCAGCCGAAAAAGTTTGAAGATGAGGAATTGGAGGCTTTGCTCGATGAAGACCCGTGTCAAACCCTTCAAGAATTGTCAGAATCATTGGGAGTCGACTTATCAACGGTCGGCAAACGCTTGAAGGCCATGGGAATGATTCAAAAGCAAGGAAATTGGATGCCGTACCAGTTGAAGCCGAGAGACGTTGAACGGCGATTTTGCATGTGCGAACAACTGCTTCAACGGCATAAAAGGAAGAGTTTTTTTTTCATCGTATTGTCACTGGCGATGAAAAGTGGATCCATTACGATAATCCTAAGCGAAAAAAATCGTGGGGACCACCCGGCCATGCATCAACATCGAGGGCCAAGCCGAATATTCATGGCGCCAAGCTTATGCTGAGTATTTGGTGGGATCAGAAGGGTGTCGTGTACTATGAGCTGCTAAAACCTAACGAAACCATCACTGGGGAACGCTACCAACAACAATTGATGCAATTGAGCCGAGCATTAAAGGTTAAACGGCCGGAATATGCCAAAAGACACGACAAAGTGGTTTTTCAACATGACAACGCACGGCCACATGTTGCAAGAACCGTCAAGGAAACGTTGGAGGCGCTGAATTGGGATGTGCTACCCCACCCGCCTTATAGCCCAGACATAGCCCCTTCCGACTACCACCTATTCAGATCGATGACGCATGGCTTGGCTGAGCAGCGCTTCACTTCTTACGAGGATACCAAAAAATGGGTCGATTCGTGGATTGCCTCAAAACACGAATCGTTCTTCCGGCGCGGAATCCATATGCTGCCAGAAAGATGGGAAAATGTTGTAGCTAACGATGGACAATACTTTGAATAATATACATTGCACCGTTGTTTCTAAATAAATGCTCAAAATCCGAAAAAAAACCTTTGTTTGACAGTTTAAAATCGTTTATCGAGCTTAAGGTCAAAGTTAGAAACAATTAATTGTTCTAACGAATTTTTCTAAAGAAACAACAACAACAACAAAGTTTTTTCAATATGAAAGGAAAAAAACCACTAGCAAATTGATTTTATTGTACAATTTCTGCGTGCTAAACGCGTCATCAGAAATCTTTGTGATTGCCCGTGCAAGCGCGTAGACGCACTGCACCATCGGGGCGATGAGATTTTGAAGCTTCAATTTCTCATTTTTTTCCCTTAATTTCATAATGCCACATTTGTTGTTGTATTTCTGTTTTACTTTAGTTTCTATGCCTATATTATATGTAGTCCAACAGCCTGCTGGAATTCTGCACTAACAAAGCATGTTTACTGAAGTTGTTTTTAGAATTTTTGCTGATTTTGTTTTTCAGCTGTTTCCGTTTGGTCGAGCTCTACCATTTGATTAAAGTTTTTTCCTAAATGACCTCTATGTTTATTATGTTGACTTTATATGATTTAAATACAAATTCTAAATGTTTGATAGTTTAAATCATACTTGATTTTAAATACAAATTCTAGTTGTTTGACAGTTTAAAATCGTTTATCGAGCTTAAGGTCAAAGTTAGAAACAATTAATTGTTCTAACGAATTTTTCTAAAGAAACAACAACAACAACAAAGTTTTTTCAATATGAAAGGAAAAAAACCACTAGCAAATTGATTTTATTGTACAATTTCTGCGTGCTAAACGCGTCATCAGAAATCTTTGTGATTGCCCGTGCAAGCGCGTAGACGCACTGCACCATCGGGGCGATGAGATTTTGAAGCTTCAATTTCTCATTTTTTTCCCTTAATTTCATAATGCCACATTTGTTGTTGTATTTCTGTTTTACTTTAGTTTCTATGCCTATATTATATGTAGTCCAACAGCCTGCTGGAATTCTGCACTAACAAAGCATGTTTACTGAAGTTGTTTTTAGAATTTTTGCTGATTTTGTTTTTCAGCTGTTTCCGTTTGGTCGAGCTCTACCATTTGATTAAAGTTTTTTCCTAAATGACCTCTATGTTTATTATGTTGACTTTATATGATTTAAATACAAATTCTAAATGTTTGATAGTTTAAATCATACTTGATTTTAAATACAAATTCTAGTTGTTTGACAGTTTAAAATCGTACAATTGTACAATAAAATCAATTTGCTAGTGGTTTTTTTTCCTTTCATATTGAAAAAACTTTGTTGTTGTTGTTGTTTCTTTAGAAAAATTCGTTAGAACAATTAATTGTTTCTAACTTTGACCTTAAGCTCGATAAACGATTTTAAACTGTCAAACAACTAGAATTTGTATTTAAAATCAAGTATGATTTAAACTATCAAACATTTAGAATTTGTATTTAAATCATATAAAGTCAACATAATAAACATAGAGGTCATTTAGGAAAAAACTTTAATCAAATGGTAGAGCTCGACCAAACGGAAACAGCTGAAAAACAAAATCAGCAAAAATTCTAAAAACAACTTCAGTAAACATGCTTTGTTAGTGCAGAATTCCAGCAGGCTGTTGGACTACATATAATATAGGCATAGAAACTAAAGTAAAACAGAAATACAACAACAAATGTGGCATTATGAAATTAAGGGAAAAAAATGAGAAATTGAAGCTTCAAAATCTCATCGCCCCGATGGTGCAGTGCGTCTACGCGCTTGCACGGGCAATCACAAAGATTTCTGATGACGCGTTTAGCACGCAGAAATTGTACAATAAAATCAATTTGCTAGTGGTTTTTTTCCTTTCATATTGAAAAAACTTTGTTGTTGTTGTTGTTTCTTTAGAAAAATTCGTTAGAACAATTAATTGTTTCTAACTTTGACCTTAAGCTCGATAAACGATTTTAAACTGTCAAACAACTAGAATTTTTATTTAAAATCAAGTATGATTTAAACTATCAAACATTTAGAATTTGTATTTAAATCATATAAAGTCAACATAATAAACATAGAGGTCATTTAGGAAAAAACTTTAATCAAATGGTAGAGCTCGACCAAACGGAAACAGCTGAAAAACAAAATCAGCAAAAATTCTAAAAACAACTTCAGTAAACATGCTTTGTTAGTGCAGAATTCCAGCAGGCTGTTGGACTACATATAATATAGGCATAGAAACTAAAGTAAAACAGAAATACAACAACAAATGTGGCATTATGAAATTAAGGGAAAAAAATGAGAAATTGAAGCTTCAAAATCTCATCGCCCCGATGGTGCAGTGCGTCTACGCGCTTGCACGGGCAATCACAAAGATTTCTGATGACGCGTTTAGCACGCAGAAATTGTACAATAAAATCAATTTGCTAGTGGTTTTTTTCCTTTCATATTGAAAAAACTTTGTTGTTGTTGTTGTTTCTTTAGAAAAATTCGTTAGAACAATTAATTGTTTCTAACTTTGACCTTAAGCTCGATAAACGATTTTAAACTGTCAAACAACTAGAATTTGTATTTAAAATCAAGTATGATTTAAACTATCAAACATTTAGAATTTGTATTTAAATCATATAAAGTCAACATAATAAACATAGAGGTCATTTAGGAAAAAACTTTAATCAAATGGTAGAGCTCGACCAAACGGAAACAGCTGAAAAACAAAATCAGCAAAAATTCTAAAAACAACTTCAGTAAACATGCTTTGTTAGTGCAGAATTCCAGCAGGCTGTTGGACTACATATAATATAGGCATAGAAACTAAAGTAAAACAGAAATACAACAACAAATGTGGCATTATGAAATTAAGGGAAAAAAATGAGAAATTGAAGCTTCAAAATCTCATCGCCCCGATGGTGCAGTGCGTCTACGCGCTTGCACGGGCAATCACAAAGATTTCTGATGACGCGTTTAGCACGCAGAAATTGTACAATAAAATCAATTTGCTAGTGGTTTTTTTCCTTTCATATTGAAAAAACTTTGTTGTTGTTGTTGTTTCTTTAGAAAAATTCGTTAGAACAATTAATTGTTTCTAACTTTGACCTTAAGCTCGATAAACGATTTTAAACTGTCAAACAACTAGAATTTGTATTTAAAATCAAGTATGATTTAAACTATCAAACATTTAGAATTTGTATTTAAATCATATAAAGTCAACATAATAAACATAGAGGTCATTTAGGAAAAAACTTTAATTTTTTTTTAATTTAAAAGGTATTTTACCGTTTTTATGAGAACACTTCGTTTGAGAGTTAGACGTTGCTTCATTCGATTTTGACTCATTTTATATTCAGATTGGTGGCCGTAGCCCTAAGAAGGACTTTGATCAAGCTGCTATTTACCACTTGTGTTGTGCGTGTTGGTAAATGATCGACTTACGAGTTTTATGCCGATTCCGAACGGCTTATGTTCTCAAGAAACTTTACATGACAATTTTTATTCTCTGAGCCTTGTCTGCAAAGAGGTGGTGTCCGAACAGAAATAATAATTCAATTGAAAAAACATTCTGTCTAAACTGGAATTTGAACCGCGGTTCTTTAGCTTACATGCCACAAACTCAACCATTAGGCTACGGCCAGAATTTTATGTTAATTACTTTAATTAATTCTTATGTATAAAACTACAAGGGTCTTATAAACTCTGAAATCCCAGCGAAACAGGTAAAAAGGAGCCATTTATTAAATCGTAAAATTTATTATGAAAATAATAAAAACAAATACAAATAATATATTTGCTCTAATGAACTCATTACCTTCCAATGGCTATTGGACAAGTGACGTAGCTGACTACTTCTGCAAATACGATGTAGTTACATGGCCCTCATGACCTGTATGCAATTCTACATTACATTTGTTCGGACATGGCCACTAAAAAAACTGATGATATCTACTTTACACAGTAAGCGACAATGTGAGTAGGTGTGCTGCTAACGACGCACAAGCAAGAAGAGAACTCAAAAAACTAAAATAAATTATTCTCTATGCCAAGATTACACCGAAAGCACACAAACTCAAGCACATAACGTGACAAAGTATTTTCACAACAATTTTTACGATTTTATTATCAGAGTTCATTTAGGGCCAGTTTTTCAGTACGAATTGAAAGTCTAGTCAAATTAAGCAGAGCTGAGCTCACCAAAATTGGGCTTTTAAACTCGGTTTAGGCAAAAGAAAGAAAATATGATAACTTATGTCAATGGAACTTCTTGCTTGCAAATTGAACGAATGCTAAAATATCTAGTTAAACCGAGTTTAAACGTCCAAATTTGGTGAGTTAAACTCAGTTTAATTTGACTAGAGTTAAAGCTCGCACTGAAAATGTTGCCCTACTTACTTAGTTGGCGCTACAACCGTATGGCGGTCTTGGCCTCATCTAAGAATTCTTCTTAGAAAATTTTGCCTAGGGCTTTTTTTTGGCGAAAGCAATGAAATGAGTTCATCTTTTAATCGCTATAAACATTCAATGAGGGAGTTTTATTTATTTTCTTCATGAGTGAGGAAGCAAATCTTTCGTATATTAAATAATATTGAAATAATACTATTATATTAAATGTATTAAATAATTGATATTGATTAAATTAAATTAAATTAAATTACATACCTTAACTTAAATTAAATTTCTATAACAATGTAACAAGAACTTTAAGGTTGTTTATATAGTAAATTGTCAAGTACATTAAACTCAATAACAAAACGCCTGTTAAATCTAATATTTTTAGCAATAGCATCTTTAATTATACAGTAGCTGTGAATTATTATTAGTAAGTTGTCATATTTTAAATAAAAATTCTGTATTTTAATTCAATTTAAATCTTTCGAAAAAATTTTTCGAAATTTTTTTAAATAATATGAATGCACTGAGCATGGTTTAATTTAAAAATAAAACATCAGCAACAGCTTTAAATACTATCAAAAACTAATAACGAGATTATCAACACAATTTTTAAAGTTAAAGGGACTACAAACGAAGTAAAAAATTGCTAAGTGCTAAGACATTAATCCAAAACATATATTCTAAAAAATCACTTAATTTGCTTTATTTTTGCGAATGAAGAGAAATTTAAATAAGTCATAAAGCAAATTCGTCCAAATTGATGATGCAAACAAAGTCTTAAGCAAAAAGTAAGAAATTCCATAAAAAACAAAAAATAAAAAACCTTGCGAAACAGAGTTCACATGGCATAAGCACTTTTCTTTAAAGAGTGTCGGTAGCTCACAGTCACAGTTGATTTTATTGTTGTTCTTATGGTTATTGTTGCCACCGTATGTTAACTTCAGTTTTGTAGTTTCCGTCAGTGAAATCAGAAAATTTGTCTAAACAATAGATGAGTTATTTAAATAGTTTAAGAACCTTTTAAAAAATCTCAGGCCTTTCTTTGTTGTTGACGTCAGTTTCTCAGTTTGCTTTGTAAGAATGTATTCAGTTAATTATGCAATCAAGTTCAAAATTTAACTGAACTTGCTACATGCTTCGCTGTGTGCGACTGTTTCCAACAATGGTCCCGGTCCATATATTTCAATGTACCTTATATGCTTGATAGAAAACGAGTATATATTTTTTTATTACAAATAAGTTAAACTTTGTAGATTACAATTGATCGCTGATCTTTAGAATATTTATTCTAAATAAATTCAAGCGTTTTAAGTTTCATTTACAAATTTCTTCATTGTAGCATCAATTTGTTGGGCAGGTTAAGGCTAATTGCAAGTTAAATAAAACAAATAAAGAGAAGTAACAAAATTTCATTGATAATATATTTTTTATGCATTTAAGTTCAATGACACCTTTTCTGGAAACCTGCCAGAGGACCTTCGGGTTGTCTGCCTGTTCAAAGCCAGCATAAAGGGTGGTGGTTGGATTTTGGAGGGATAATTCATGGGGCACGGACTATGAATTGATCTCATAATGAGTTCAGTCTTGAAGCACTTCTCTTGAATGATTCATCTGATTTCTGTAAACCAAAAGGCCGACCTTGAACCTTGGTTATTGGATGCCGAATCTTGGTGAAGACATGGTTATGGTAGAACTAAGCCTTCGATGGACAATCAATGCAGTATAACTTGAAGCACAGATACACTCATCCATAAAATGACGAGGAGATTTGATCACACGTTGACTTTAGACCTTTCTTTTAAAATGAGGTTCTATGTAAGAGACATATGAATCCTTCACCTAGTATAGTGCCAAGATATACTACGGCACGCTGCCAAGTTTTCCGAAAAAATATTTGAAGAATCTTGAAATAAGCAATGAATTTGCGTAATTAGGATTGTGGTTATCTAGCGGTATTAAATTACTGGGAAAGTAATGGTTAATTTAACCTAGACATGTACAATTCTAGTAACTGAAAGTGTCACAGTCATATATAAATGCTCTGAAGAACTTTTGGTCTGCTTTTTTGACTGGGTATTGACTGTCATAGGGCTTGTTCTACGGGGCTCATACGTGCTGGCTGTGGTAAGAGATCAGAAAGGTCCCTGATATAGGCTTACTCCGATACGCATCAATAAAATTGGAAGTGTTTTATATATCGTAACCAGGAAAAAAAATCGTTTTCTTTTGGTCAGTTATGCATTACTTACGAAGAGAGCCAGCAGTAAATGGACAAGAAGAGATTATTGTCTTCAACAAAAAAACCAAAGGCGGAGTAGACGTAAAGGGCTAGATGTCATCTAAATATAACACCAAACGTAAAAAAATAGATGGTCATTAGCTGCGTTGGGTTAATTTTGTGTTTTGTTATCATTTAACAAACTGCCAAAAAAAGAAGTAGCTCTTGTCAAGTCTTTTTGACATCACTTGACGTAGAGTTGGCGATTAAAAACATTAAAGAAAAGGCCACTAATAATCGAACAACACGATACACCAAAGAGCGCACTGCATTTGAGTTTATGATCGATCTATAAAATCATTTCTGAGTCAGTTTTCCCGGACGTTAAAATCCTATCTGGATTCACTGGGAAAGATAAAACTGGTCGGTGGCCATCGAAGGGTCCTTGCTTCATTTCCATGGCTATTAATGGCAAATCCGACAGAAAGACACGCAAGAAATGCGATGAGTGCATGCGGCCAATGTTCAAAAAGCCCACTAAAGCATAGCACAATGCTGCATTAGCTGCTGATTTTTCACTTTTGTTTTTTATACCATTAAAGTTTATACCTGGCGCAGTTTGCTTCCCTCTACGCTTATCTCCTAAAAATTTGGCATAACAATGGAAAGGTCACGCCCATTTTTGATGCAATTGCCGACAAATTATCTTAATTTCAAAATTTTATTCTAATACGACCCAAACCGTCTGAAATATAGCATTTTTATTGATTTGTGAGCGGTAAAAGGGGGTGTGTCAAAATGTTTAACCATCTCGTACTCAAAACAAATATACTGCCAACACTTCAGCTAGATCGGCCCAGTAGTTTTGGAGCTTATAGTCTAAATGTGTGTGTAGAAATTTACGAGAGTGTAGAAATTTAAGAGAGTAATGACTATTTGACTTTAGGTCGGCTCTAAAACTATTCAAACAATGCTAGAAAGCTAAAAAAGCGAAAAAATTATAGGAAACGGCTATTTGTAAGATGTCATGAAACCTCAAACTTTTTTTTGCGAAAAATATTTGACTTCGGTAAGTCGGTTCGGTTACCCAGATACCCGTGTCAGGAGGGTAAGAGTTACATTTAAGTAATTTTTTATTTTAAATTGATTTTTAAATTTGTTTTTTTTTAACTTTTTGCGGATTAAAAACTTGCCTCTTTTAGATTAGAAAATTCTAAATTGTTCTTTGGATTAAAAATTAACCTTTTTTTGCTGTGGTCGTATATGTAATCCAAAAAAGTTTAAAATTTAGTCCAAGATTTTTAACCGTGCAAGGGCAAACATTTTAAAGCTTTTGCTAATTTGACAATGGTAATATTAAAACTTTTTTTTTCCATTAGAAATTAGGACATTAAGCGACATTGTGCAGACTGTTTTTGTGTTTAGATTTGAAGAAATTACTATTTAAAAATGTATATGTGTCACGTCTGTACACGCTCAAAAATCTTGGACTAAATTCTAATAAATCTTGTATTATATATATGACGACACCGAAACTGTATTAAAATTTAATCAACGGTATATATTACAATTGATTTTTATTCTCTCATGGGATTTAATTTTAATACATGCTTGTATTAAAATATTTTTTACAAAAATAAAAAATTAACGAAACATGTGGGATTCGAACCCACTACGTTTAGGTTATAAGTTTTTGGGTCTACCAACTGCTCTATGAAGCCACATGTATAAAGAAATGATAAATATACATAAGAACCGAACCAAGCCGAACGCTGTTTTTAAAGACTAATCCAATCTGTATTAAATATTCCAGGTTTTATTAAAAAATGTCTAGTATTTTGAAGAGTTTGAATTCTAATAGAAAGGGTATTAAAAAAGGCATGATTCCAGCGATTGGATTAAAAATTAGTCCAAGATTTTTGACCATGTAGTTTAACGTATAGAATATATTTGTACCCTTTCCTGGTTTTTGTAGGAGTTTTGAAACATGGGGAGTTGCGAGGCACGGCCATAGATTATAATATTTCAGTTTTTTACTAGCACTCGTGCCAATAGCCAGTGTTGCCAGGTGAGGGGACTTCCCCCTAGATTAAGGGGTTTTTTAACTGAGTTGAGGGATTTTGGTGGTAATAAATCTTTAGGTGTTTTTTAGGGAGATTTAATGTTTTTTAGGGGTTTTTGGGGTATTTAAAAAGTTGACATTTGGAAATAAAGTTTTCTTACTTTTCCTTAAAATTGTGCTAAATTTAATTTAAGAAAATAAGATATTTGTCTTCTTGGGTACTTCAGCTACACTTTGTTAAAAACGATGAATTGGCAGCACTTCAAATAAATTACCAATCATTGCCCACTTGCAATTGATTGATTCCGTGCACGGTAAAAAATCTTGGACTAAATTTTAAACTTTTTTGGATAGAATTAAATATACTTAAATATGCGTTTTTTATATATTAAGTTTTTAAATTCCGCTGAAAAGCCAATTAATGTGCTTAGTGGAAAATCCTAATTGCCAATAGGGGGTATGTTTAGTACGTAGGTGCATTCTGTCTCTCCCGGTCTGATCCGGGCAGGTTCTAGAGTGTAAATCGTGCATGCGCATAGGTTGGGTATACATACGTATCTTTGGAAAATTCATACCTCCGGGCGAATCCAAAAAAAAAAAAAAAAAATAGTTTTAAGTCCGAAAAATGTTGAAAAAAAGCAATATCACTTCGTGATTTGAACACACGTCCTCTGTTGTGCTTTATCCACTCATCCATCTCATTTATTAAGAAGGTTAAGCTTATTTTGCATCATAACGAATGCAAGTAAGCTTGCATTAAGTAAGCCGGCGAGCAGAAACGATGGTTCGAGGCCCAGCTAAATAAAAGTAAAATGAAAAAATGTTCTAACCAGTTCGTGATTTGAACACACTTTCTCGTCCAACTCAGTTGTTAACATAGTTTCGCTTATTTCGCATCATTACAAATGCAAGTAAGCTCTTTTCAGGAACAAGGGTTTGAGATCCAGCTAAATTGAACTTATGTTTTGGTTAAAAAGTAGTACGTTTTGGATTAAAAAGTTCTTTAAACCAAAGCTTGGATTAAAAAGAAGTCAAAAATGTTTAACGGTGTGTAAAAACTAAAAACAAAGCAATTATGGAAAAAAACTATAGACAAAAAAGACATGCCCACAAATATATCAAAAAGTGGGAGACGGAGCCTCCTTTCAAAAGTAAGACTTCATTTTAAGGTCAATTTGACATTGGACAATTGAGAACTATTAAGCAACTTTCTGCCCTTGTTAAAGACGTCTAATAGCTCAGCACTTTGAATACATAGGCTTCAGGGCCGGATTAACCATGTCGAGACCCCAGGGCAATGCAATTTTCGGGGCCCCTTTACACTTTTCTAACTTAAAATACATTAAAACTTAAATTACCTAAAATACATTATTTCTGCCACAACGCAATACTATTTAAAATTAAGCTAGTTTTTTACGCGACTACGGTAATGCGGAAGGAGCAGTATATGTGTTTAACCGGTATGTATGTACGTTCATCTATACCATCCAATTGAAACGGTTCTATCACATTGATGAGAGAAGACAGTTTTTTATTGGTTTTCATTTTGAAAAGTAGCATTTACCCGTGGCGTTTGATGCTATCAGAGTTCTATTATTTTCCAATGCTATAATCATATTCGGGAAAGTTGTGCAAATCAATCTTTACGATTCCTCGGCAGCTACAATTTTATATTTCCCCGCATCTATTAATTCTAAGATGAAGTACTTGAACTGCTCCATCTTGTCTATAAAATTAAACTCAATGTCCTTGGAATAATGTTCACTAAACTTTGCACAAGCCTTTTAAGTTCATCGTTGGACTTTGTCAAGAAATTTGATTGAAATCCATACAGAGAAATAATTCCCTGATAAGTCACTAATTCCCCGTCACCTGATTAGTCGGCGTTAAAATCGTAGCAAAACAGCGAATATTATTCAATAATAATTCGAAATATGACAATATAATATTAAAAGAGAACAAGGCATAAATATTGTCATTGATTATTTTAATTTTCGCTCGATAAAACATTTTCAAATTCTTTTTTCTCGATGCGCGGGGCCCCTAGCCGCTACGGGGCCCCTAGGTAGTTGCTTACACTGCCTTATGGATAAACTGGCCCTGATAGGATTGCATTTCAGCTGCACTACTTTCAGTTTCCCCCTATAAAATTTTTGTACGTTTTTCGAAAAATATGTTTAAGGGAATTTTAGGGGGATATGAAATTTTATCTAGGGGTAATTCAATTTCTATTGTGTTTTCCTTATGGGAAACTTTGAAAACTACAAGAAAACAATGAGAAAACCGCAACTGAGCAGTTCACATTGGTCGACGGTTATACTTGCGTTCATTGCTAATAGGAATGATTGAGCAACTTGCAATTTTTCACATTTTTTCCAATAGAATTTGTATTTTTTTTCCAATTTCTTAAAACGAACACATAAAAATCAAAATAATTTGTTATTTTCTCCAAACTCATTAAAGAATTTTCACCAAAAAATGCCATTTTCTGCAGTTTTTAGTCGTGCTTCACAACTCCCCACGATTTTTGAAAACTCCAAAAACCAGTGTTTTGGGACGACAGGCAAAAATTGTCTATGATTTTCCATTTTATTCAAATCCAGGAAGTGTTTTTTAAGATGCTCTAAAGATTTAATTTAAAAAAATTGAAGAAAAAATATTTTTGTGGTAGTTTTGACACCCAAACAAGCCGTGCTTCAAAACTGCCACTCTCTCCTACAATATATTGCACAAACAATTTTATATTTTTATCTTTTTCTTCTATCAAATATATCAAAAATTTTGAACAAAATTAGTTTTAAATCCAGCATGCTGTAACTATTTTTAATTTAAAATTTGAGAGCAATAAGAAGTGTAGTTATTTTTTTTTTTTGAATCTTACAAACAGTTCGTTTTGAATTTGTGTAATCAAAAGAAGTAAACAATCAAAGTAAACCATTTTTAGCAGGTAAATATAATTTTCTATATGTGCCTTACAATAGCTTATGACAATATTTTAAATTCCATTTGCTATTATTTTGCAATCAAATTTACAAAAAAATTGTTAAAAAATTGCTTCGATAACATAAAAGAGTGTACAATATATTGTACACATTGCTCAAAACCAAATGTACTATGTATTGCACATAAATAATTTAATTCAATATATTGTACAAAATTCGGGAAAGGTTGTTAATTTTTTTTAACTTTTAAAGGAAGTTTTCTGCGCTTGCTGAAATAATTTTACAATGAGTTTATGTAAAAAAGAACTGTCAGATAAGGACATTTCAGAGTTTTTGGACAGGATAGAAGCGGATTTATTGGATTTTTATATTGTCAAAGCAGCTAAAATCAGGTTTCAAGGCGAAATTGCCGACAGCGCTCCTGGGGATGAGATTCTTATAGATTCTTGTATATGACTCAATGATACCAATGAAAAAAAAAACTTGAGGAAAATTTTTACGACTTTCAAGATATTCCCAATACTTCCGGTTTTGAGCAAGTATTAATGATGAAAGTAATGAAAAAGCACAGGCAGAAACAGCGGAATCAGGAGCAGAATTTTAAAATTACTTTTGGAAACTTTATAATATACCACAAAAACAAAGACATTAAGTGTCTTTTGAACCCTTGTGGGCTCCCAAGAAGATAACATTATCAAAAGTGCTTGATTATTTTGAACAATTCTTCACCAGCGACCTTAATGAAAGTGCCAAATTCGATGTCGTTAAGAAGATTTCAACAGCTGAGGTTAAGCCTTCATTTCATTGATAATTTGTAAATACCAAATGGTTGTGATGACAAGTTCATAAAACTATGTCCACTTATTGATACAATAAGAAACCGATGCTTAAAAGAAACCATTAAGCAGGATGTGTGCATCGATGAGCAAATTGTGCCCTTTAAAGGAATGCCTTCTTGTAAGGTGTATCATAAAGGAAAGCCGAATCCATGGGATATTTTAAATAATGTTATTTTGCGGAAAATCGAGATTTTCTTCAAAAAGGATTGACTCAAAAAATTTGACAAGGTACGTGTTTTCAATGGCAATAGTTTTGCAATTCATAAAAATATTAGAAAAGCGTGATCATAATCTATTCCTCTATAACTTTTTTAACTCCTACAAATTACTTGTAGTCCTGACGCAGTTAAGTATAACTGCTGATGGAACCGCACGTATTAACAGATTTGCCTAATCAAGTGGCCGGACAACAAGGTAATACATATTGCTTCAAATTTTTTAGGAAGAGGAGAAGAAGATACTGTGAAGAGATATTGTAAAAAATCAAAGCAAATCAAATTTTTTTAATGTGAGTTCGAGAAATTTTGATAAAAATTTATTTTGCTAAAAATAAAAAATTGACACAACCCTTATTTCCCCATAAAACACTTTATAGAAAACTCATTTGTTTTGTAGTTTTTTACCTAAGGGTGGTTAAATTTTAAGGGCCGATGCTGATTTTAAATAAAACACAAATTATTTAAGAAATTACTGTCATGTCTTTTTATTGTGATAATATTGGTATAATTCAATTATGTATAGAACAAAATATCGGCCAAATGGCCGTCGTGACCTTGGCGGCACACCTCCATCCGATGGTCCAAATTTTCGATGACGCTGAGGCATAATTGAGGTTCTATGAAGTTAATGTGCCAAATTATCTCATCCTTTAGCTCTTGAATTGTTGCTGGCTTATCAATGTACACCTTTTCTTTCAAATAACTTCAAAGAAAGAAGTCCAACGTTGTCAAATCACATCATCTTGGCGGCCAATTGACATCACCACCACGTGAGATAACACGGCCATTGAATTTGTCGCGCAAAAGAGCCATTGTTTCGTTAGCTGTGTGGCAAGTGGTACCGTCCTGTTGAAACCACATATTGTCCACATCCATATCTTCCAATTCGGACCATAAAAAGTTCGTTATCATCTCACGGTAGCAAACACCATTCACAGTAACTGCCTGACCGGCCTTTTTTTGGAAAATATACGGCCCGATGATGCCGCCAGCCCATAAACCGCACCAAACAGTCACTCTTTGTGGGTGCATTGGTTTTTCGACAATCACTCTTGCATTATCATTCGCCCAAACACGGTAATTCTGCTTATTGACGAATCCACTGAGGTGAAAATGTGCCTCATCACTGAAGATGATTTTCTTCGAAAATTGATCATCCACTGTTGCCATTTCTTGCCACCAATCCGACCATTGACGACGCTTGAAATGGTAAAGAGGCTTTAGTTCTTGAGTCAATTGCACCTTGTAAGCGTGTAAATGCAAGTCTTTATGCATAATGTTCATCAACGACGAGCGTGAGAGGTGCAATTGTTGTGCACGACAACGAGTTGAGGTGGGCGGCTCTTCAGCCACACTATCGCGAACAGCAGCAATATTTTCTGCAGTACGAGATGTACGAGCATGCACTGGTATTTTCACATATCCTGCAGACCCGATTTTCTCAAATTGTTGCACGATTTTTTCGATTGTACGCACATTTGGAACATTAAATTGACCGAAAAAATCACGAAGTGCACGATATGCATTTTGATTTGAACGTCCATTTTCATAATAAGCCTGAATAACTTTTACGCGTTGCTCGATTGTGTATCTTTCCATTGTTCTAATTGAATTAGTCTGAAATTGAGAAATGTCAAATTAAATGCAGAAAAAACTTGACGTTTAGGTGTGATTTACATTCAACATCGGCCCCTAAAATTTAACCAGCCTTTATAAACTTGATCAACGAATTATTCATCAAGTGTCTGGATTGCAAAAATTTTTTCAGTTATGAATACGAAGTCCAAGAAAGTAATTTTTCATTACTCTTCTTCTTCTACTTAGTGCTAAAACAATGGTTTCTTGACCTAATTAATGTTCCCAAATTACAGTTTAAAATTGTTTAAATGTCTAAAGCACCAATAAAATATTTAAGCGTCAACACGGAAGTGTAACCATAGAAGATTTTGAAGTCTTGACCAGGCAACGCACAAAAATAAAGCTTGTTTTACACACTTGATAAAAATGCCCATAAAATATGACTTGCCTAATTTATAGTTGATATTGTTTTTGTTTTAAATGCTGTTGTTTCTATATCATGCAATACAGTAACAATAAGAAAAATAAAGAAGGTACAATTAAAAAAAAAAAAAGGTCAAATTCATTGGAGTGAAGCGTTGACACGTTATTAACTTGGCACATCGTGGGTGCGGTTCACAAAAAAAAAAAAACAACAATAACAAGACAAAAGAAAATATAATGAAAACTTGAGACAATTGCTTGGGAAGTCTTTGGCCCCCTCTCGTAGACGATTAAAAGACGTTCATGTTACTCTATTAAATGTATGCTTTAAAAAATTTAGCAGCTTATTTATGTGAGTTTTTACAGAGTTTAGCGTTTGTCTGTGTATCTTGTCTGACCCACGCTGTTTTTTTTCAGGAAACTGATTTTTATCTGTTGCCAACATCTTTTAAACATGGCCTTCACAGGCTTTCTACAATTTATGAAAATTTGTATTCTTCATTACAGTGGTTTTTTTTCACTACTTAATGTTGCCAACGACAAGTTTGCATGGAATATCTTTTCTGTTTGAGTGGAGAACAGGGAATTATGTTGCAAACAGTGCAAAGAGTTTAAAGGCTTGTGAACATTTTATAAAATTTTTGCTTATAAGGTCGACGATGACATCAACTCATTTAACTTTACTAAGTTGAATTGTGAACTTTTTACTTTTTTTACTTCTACTATATATAGGTATATTAAGAAGACGCCTCCTAAGCATATTTTCAAGAATTTCCCAAAAATCTTGGAATCACACAGCTGCCGAGCACACTGTTTTCCGTTTAAAGATTTTCCTACGATTTTGCTGCAATACACTCTCCATACAAAATTCTTCTTTCATGACATAAATAAACACATAGTTTTATCATAAATGAATAAAAATCACTCTCTGAAGTGATCAGCAGTATCCCTTCCCTATACTTAGAATAGAGTCAATGAACTCGTTTGATGTTAAAAAAAAAAAAAAAATAAGAAAACATATATAAATCGTCCACATGTTAGCATTTGTGGGTCAAATAATTACGAGCCTTTGCAAACACTTCACTTTGGCCCCTAGTTTTCTTTTCTCCCCCACACAATAAATTCTCTACAATTGTTTCTAATTTTATCGCGGCTACAACTTAAGAACTTCTTAAGTTATTTGAACACAAACACCTAAACACCATAAAATAGTTCCCCCATTTCATCCAAAGCCAATTAATAACTTTTTCCCCTTATTCAAACTTTTTGTTCGTCAACATATCGCCTAAACATTTCTTATTCTGGCGTTTTATAACACTTTCCAATGCATTTTGTGGGGCATCCCCCAAATTTTTTTCTCTTTGATACACATGCACAACAACTGTTAAAACACCGCCATCCATCTATGTATATTGCTACTCGTAGTTGCTGCAACCGATCTACGCAATTTTAATTGTGGCTCCCCTCATTTCTATTGGGTTCCTTCAATCTGCTGTGCACATGTATGCGATTTTATCATTAAGTTTTTTCTAGCCTGACTTTATCTCTTGTTGCTTTATCAGAAACTCTTTCAGACGTCTGGTTACTCTGGCGTGTTCTTAAATGTTGTTGCTTTGACATATCTTTTGTTTGTTTTCTGTTTATTCTGCTGTTGTTGCAGTTGCATGTCTATTTGTTGTTGGTGTCTGTGCTGTCTAAATATAGTTGGAGTTTTATTTTTGAACTTAATTCGCCCCATCACCAGCAACAACCTCTAGATTTTTCTAAAATATGTTTTTGAATATAAATCGTTGTCATACAAAGCGATGATTGTTGTTCTAAATGCGAAGCAATTGAATAGAAGATTTTATTTCATTAACACCCTATATTTAGTTGTAGATTTTTGTATTTATTTAAGAACTCTTAAAACAAATTCTTATCTAATATGTGTGATTTCGGGGATCTGTTTTTTATTTGTATTCAAGTAGGTTTTTTGATGTAGCTACATTTTTAATAACATTAATGGAGGCACCCGTAGGTTCGCCGCAAAGTGTAATATGAGTGGACACACAAGTAGCCAATGAAAAAAGATGTAAATTGAAAAACTTAATATACAGAATCAAAGCTTCGAGTCTTATTAACGTAAGCAGATATTGCGAACAATTTTCATTCAATATCTACAAATTTCATACCCACAGTGTATATTTGCGGTTAAGACTTATGTGCAAAATTTAAATCATTAAATTCATTTTTGTGAAATTTAAAGAGATTTTACAGTTTTGGTAAATTCACTTTGTATGGGAGGTAGGCGAGATTTTCATTAGATTTTGACAAATTTTAAATATGTGATGAATATTTTACGTCTGCAAAATTTCAAGTCAATATATTAATTTTTGTGGCATTTAAAGAGATCACTTTTGCTAAAATCACTTTGTGTGGGAGGTAGGCGTGGTTTCCATTCAACTTTGCTCATTCTCAAACTTTGCCTTAGTTGTTTTAATATAAACTTGTGTTTTGAATTTCATTCCGATAGCTTCAAAATTACAGCTGTAATCATGTCGACAGACAAACAGACGGATATCGCTAAACCAACTCAGGAGGTGATGTTGATCAAAAATATGTATACATACTTCTCTATACCTACCACGCCTCGTTGTTAGCGTTACAAACGGAGTAAAAAAGTTAATATAGCCCTTACGTAGTACGGGTGGGGATAGGATAAGTTAGCTTCTTGTAATCACTTCTTGTTATCGTAAATTAGCTGAATGTCGTGAAAGAAACGAGCAACAATATTTATTGATATGGAAAAATGTATTGCTTACCATGTCTCGCACTAAGTTCAGCCTTCGTTTCGTTATATACATAGTAGAATTAGAGAAGGTAAATGCATTTCGGAGAGACAGACTGTCGGAACTGTCAAAACGAAGTTGACAGCTCATAGAAAATCTGAAAACCATGAGAATGCGATAAGAAAGCAAAAATAGGCAAAAATAGCAAAATGCTTGAGTTTGACAATTCTGGCTATGAGAAAGAGAGTACGTCTGAAATGCATTTACCTTAACTAGTTCTACCATGGTTATACATAAAGATGCAGTAAACCAGACAAAGCTAACGTCAAAAAAGGAAAGCAGAGAAAATGCAAGTAGCTAACTGAGGTTTTTAAAGAAACTTAGCAAAAGTTTTTAAGCATATTAATACGGAACATTTTGAAATTTGCTATGCTCTTTAAATTTATTTAGAAACAAAAGAAAAATTAAATTAATTCACCCTCAAAAATTTACTTATTCTCCACTGCACCATCGAGTCAAAACTCCACCCAAAAGGGGGTAGAGTTGGCAAACCTGATAACAAACGATACAATTTCGAACTAAACCAACAGCCACAACAACAACCACAGCAACAACCAAACCAGCAACCATAACAACATCTTATAAACATTCAGTGTAACACATCTGTATATTCTTTTGCACCTTTTTTTTCCTAAGAGTTTGTGACAAATTACTGCACATTTGTTAAAAGTTTTTATAAATATTAAAAAGTTATAAATAACAGTATATGCTTACCAACGCCGTAGATAGGTGTTTCATAAGAGGGGGGCTTTAGGTGAGGTTAAAGAGGCTGTCACTTTTCAGAGACATACCAATGAGGTCCATTGTAATACCATGGGGTTAATTTCCCTACTCAATTTCTATTTGAACTAATGTGAGCTGTTTACAAAGCTGTAAATTCTGATGGGTGATTTGAGGACGGGGGGGAGGGAGTTTCTGAAGCAAAGTATATAAAAAATTGATTCAATCGGTTCATTTGGAGCAGGGCGAAAAGTATTTATTTAAGTAATATAACGAAAACAGACATTTTAAAAAGAAAAACATATATATTAGGGCGGGTCAAATTCTGGCTCAGCGAAATTCGTAAAATACATGTAATTTCAAGACTTTTTCTCCACTACAGCATATACAAATTCTGAAAAAAAGCTGTGCGGACTTTCGTAAATAGATTCATACACATACATTCATACATTCATATTTTATAATTGAGAACAAAATCTATTTACGAAAGTCCGCACAGCTTTTTTTCAGAATTTGTATATGCTGTAGTGGAGAAAAAGTCTTGAAATTACATGTATTTTACGAATTTCGCTGAGCCAGACCTCCAAAAAATTCGTCCATACAAATTGACCCGCCCTAATATATATATATATATATATATATATATTAAGGCGCCTTAATATATATATATATATATATATATATATATATATTAAGGCGCCTCACGAAAAAATTCGTTCGGGACAGATCCTCAAAATAATCCTTGGCTTATGTTATGATGATTCCCCAAATATTTCGACTCTAGTGATAGTCATGCTTGAGCTGCAATGGTTTGAAATAACCTCTAAGACTCGAGTTTTTTGTAAAAATATTAGCTGGTGTGTTAATTAGAAAAAAAGAAATGATCTGAAATAATATTTTTGAAAAGGTCTACCAATCTTCATTAAAAACTTTAAAAATTTTGCTTTCGAATAAAAAGTAATGATGTTTTTCGTGCACTTTTATGGTTTTTTTTAAGTTATATTCACTAAAGTTCAAAAATCTAAATTATTTCTAATGATATCCTCACTGGTTACAATTGCTGGCCAGAATTGCTTAAACTGAAAAAGATTAAAACTAAAATATTAATTATAAAATAAACACCTACTGAAAAGCTATTGTAAGAAATTAAGAAAAAAAGTTATGAGGTTATTTAAATTTTTAAAGTTTTTGTATGGGACTAATAAAAAAAATATTAAAAAGTTTTGCAGATTGGAAGAGATTTTTCCGGCATATAATTTCTGATAGTTTGTTTTTTTAAAACTATTACGCCAGCCAATATTTTTACACAAAAATCGATTTTCAGAGGTTATTTCAAACCATTCCAGCTCACGAATGGCTATCTGTAGAGTCGAAATATTTGGGGAATCATCATAGCATAAGCCCAGGTTTATTTTGAAGGAAAGACTCGATCAACTTTTTTCTTTTCTATGGAGCATTAGGCGCCTTAATATTCATAGTTTTAGATACTTACATAGTTAGTTCATTAATTTTTTTGGAACGCGAAGCCAATTTATCGATGACAGTTTACTCGTTCATAGAAATATCCTTATGAATATTTAATAGCGCTAAACCATAACATCATTCTATTAGATCTTTATCGCTTTTTTACAACAGTATAGTCAAAGCTGACGTAAATAAATGTATTTTATGTATTAAATTGTAATGAAAATTCTGGACTCGTAACTGCATACATTATTTAGTGTACTTGAGATGAAGTGTCACCGCTAGAATTTAAGGAGAACATTTTTTAAAACCACTTTGCGATACTCACACACAGCTTTAAAAATCGTGAAACTGACAAATGTATATATTAAATTCACTTTTACGTTCATTAAATAAAACTGTAGGGACATCAGAAAGACACACGAAGATGCCGTGAACGTAAACTTATTTTTTGGTCGTAGAATTTAGTGGCAAACTCAGTTTTTCCCAATCAGATCAAATCTCGAGATATTTGCGATTGAAATTTAGTAATTTTTAGACCCATTTTTAGTTATATTTTCCTTATTTTTGGAGAACAAAAATTTTGACCACCTCAGATTTTGCTTAAACTTTCAGAATTTAATCTACTTATAAAAATGCTAATTTGAGTAAAAAATTTTTAAAGATTTTAGGTTTAACATTCAGATTTGGTCAAAATGGAGAGAAATGCAAAATGGCTTAACCTTTGAAAAATCATAGATTGCACAAGGCTTACTTGATTATTACGTTGGAGGTATTTTCGAAAATATAACAAAAATTAATTGTTAAAATACTATAAAAACATTTTTAAATGAAGGTCATACAACAAAACCCTGAATATCTCGATAATTTGATTTGATATGGAAAAACTGAATATGCCAAAACCAAATTCTACGACCGAAAGTTATGTTTACGTGTCTCAGCGTTTTTTTGTGTCTTTTCAAAAAAAGTAAAATTTGCCTACAGTGTACTTTAACGAACAATGAAGCATTTCTTATCATCATTCGAATTTCACAGACTGGCTTAGAACAATTTTGTTCAATTTAAATGTGTATATTTAACTTAATGTCTGCTAAACAAACTAAACATGTACATTGAACAATTTTCAATTTATCTTCCTGTTATGGTAATTAAATAATTAGGAATATCTGTGCTTTTATTTAATATATAAAAAATGTTTAATTGCTAAGGGGGGGTTTGAACCGCCCCCCATATCTACGGCGTTGATGTTTACACGTATAATGTTAATGTATTTAATAAAAAAATCCCTTGAAAATGTTGGAAAATAACCAACGAAACGTAGGGAAATAAAAACTTTTTAACAAAAAAAAAAAAAACTAACTTCAAAACCACTACAAAGTAAAAAATAATTTGAAATTACTTTTCGCATTAATTTTTGGTCAAATTTGTTAATTTATTTATAAATATTATTGGAATGAAAATCTTAGTACTATAAATTTTTTCTATTTTGTATTATTATCATAAAAATATTAATTTCTCCATGAATATAAAACCTTTAAAGCCGGAGCGTTTATTTTATAAAAGTCTGATGATATAAGCGCCAAATTTAAAGGTTTTATATTCATGGAAAAATTAATATTTGTATGATAATAGTAAAAAATAGAAAAAATTTATTGTAATTAGATTTTCAGTTTATTAATATTTATAAATAAATTAACAAATTTTACCAAGAATTAATGTGAAAAGTAATTTTAAATTATTTTTTATTTTGTAGTGGTTTCGAAGTTGTTTTTTTTTTTTTGTTAAAAAGTTTTTATGTGTCCCTTTTTAGAGATTATGATAGCAATTTTCCCATTTTTGTAACAAATTAGTGTCAACATTAACTGAAAAACAGTATTTTTCTTATATTTCCACGCCCTTTTGTCCAGTAACGCCCACTTTCTTGACC
The DNA here is from genome assembly GCA_963920525.1 of Dichetophora obliterata. Taxonomy (NCBI): domain Eukaryota; kingdom Metazoa; phylum Arthropoda; class Insecta; order Diptera; family Sciomyzidae; genus Dichetophora; species Dichetophora obliterata. The sequence continues at coordinate 155,735,436 of OY986438.1, read as the reverse complement.
ATAAATTTTCATAATTATGCTCACCCCTGTACCTAATTTCAGTATCCTAGTGTCGATATTATTCGAGTTATGGCGTTTTTCTAATATTTCGACGCCTTTGTCGAAAAACGTTCACTTTTTTGACCGTAATTTGTAATAATTTTTCCAACCCTTGTACCAATTTCCAGTACCCTAGTGTCAGTCTTAACTGAGATACAGTATTTTTCTTATATTGCCACGTCCTTTTGTCCAACAACTCCCACTTTCTTCACAGAAAATTTGAATGATTATACCTACGCCTGTACCTAATTTCAGTACCCTAGTGTGAATTTTTTTCGAATTACAGCGTTTTTATTATATTGCCACTCCCTTTATTGACTAACGCTCACTTTCTTCAACATAGTTTTTAATAATTGTGCCAACTCCTGTACTAAATTTCAGTACTCTAGTGTTAATGTTATTTGATATACAAAGTGGTTCTTATATTGCCACGCCCCTGTGTAGAATACCGCCCATTCGTTAACAAAAAATTGTATCCAGCCGGCAAGTACTTCAGGAGTTATCGATGTACATACAAAAAAAAAAAAAAAAACCTCCCAACTTGAGAACCTCCTCCTTTTTGAAGTCGGTTGAAAATGAATTAGAACTGTGTTTTTTATTACATATCATCCTTTTATCAAAAAGCCTATAAAATAAAATTAAGAACATTTGGAAAACTTAAATTGATCTAACTTAAACTTAATTAAGCTTCTGAAGCAGCTTGTGTGTAACTTTTCTCATAAAAATATATGAATTTCTTCTTTTAAGATTTGGCTAATTTGTTACTTTATTAAAGAAGTGACAAATCCCAAAGTGAGATATTAGTTTCATTCGTACTGTAACTGATATTTTGGCATAAATTTTTACTCTGTACAATGAATAGTAAAGGCTGTAGGTATACCCCAAAGTGTCAACTAAAGTCATTAAATGTTCTTGAAAAAATTTGTAAAAATTTCTCCCATACAAACCACGCAGAACAGTGGCGACATCTGGAATTTCACGTTGCAAAAATCATAACTTTTTTTTTAATCAATACGATTTTTGTTACTTACTTACTTACTTAGTTGGCGCTACAACCGTATGTCGGTCTTGGCCTCATCTAAGAATTTGCGCCAGCCATTTCTGTCTTTCGCTTGCTGGCGCCAGTTGGAAATTCCAAGCTTCGTCAGGTTGTCCTCTACTTGGTCTTTCCAACAAAGATGCGGTCGTCCTCTTCTGCGTTGACCGCCGCTGGGTACCGAATCGAATGTTTTCTTCACTGGAGCATCGTCTTTCATGCGCTGAACATGACCAAGCCAGCGAAGCCGCTCGATTTTAATGCGCTTGACTAAGTCGATATCAGCGTAAGCTCATACAGTTCATCATTCCACCGTATTCGGTACTCGCCATTGACGCAGATTGGTCCGTAGATCTTACGAAGAATCTTTCCCTCGAATGCTCCTAAAGTCCTTTCATCTGAGCTGCTCAGCGTCCAACTTTATGATGCATAAAGTAGGACGGGCATAATGAACGATTTATAGAGCGTGATTTTCGTTCGTCGAGAGAGGGCTCTGCTTCTCAATTGCCTACTGAGCCCAAAGTAACACCTGTTGGCAAGAGTTATTCTTCGTTTGATCTCAATGCTGATGTCGTTGGTTGAATTAATGCTGGATCCCAGATAAACGAAGTTCTTCACAACCTCGAAGGAGGTATTGTCAACGGTAACGTGGGTTCCAATACGCTGGGACTGTTTGTTTGTTGACACTAAGTATTTCGTCTTATCTGCATTCACTGACAGACCCATTCGACTTGACTCTCTTTCTAATCTGGAAAATGCTGCACTGACTTCGCGCGTATTATGGCCAATGATATCTATGTCATCAGCATACGCAAGCAGCATAACACTCTTGTAGAATATTGTGCCACTACGTCTCAGATCAGCAGCTCGGATGATCTTTTCCATCATTAGGTTGAAAAAGTCGCACGATAAGGAATCACCTTGTCTGAAACCTCGTTTGGTAATAAATGGTGGGGAGAGGTCCTTCCCGATTTTAACTGCGCTGCTGGTGTTGCTCAGTGTCATCCTGCAAAGTCGTATTAGTTTTGCAGGAATACCAAATTCAGACATGGTGGAGTACAGGTGCTTCCTTATTGGGCTGTCGAAGGCGGCTTTGTAGTCGACAAAAAGATGGTGGGTGTCGGCTTGTTTTTCTTGAGTCTTCTCCAAGATTTGTCGTAGTGTGAAAATCTGGTCGATGGTGGACTTTCCAGGTCTGAAGCCACACTGATAAGGTCCGATCAGTTCGTTTACAATGGGCTTCAATCTTTCACATAAAACGCTCGACAGGACCTTATATGCGATATTAAGAAGGCTTATCCCACGGTAATTGGCACAGATAGTGGGATCGCCTTTCTTGTGGATTGGGCAGAGCACACTGAGATTAAAATAGTTCGGAATGCATTCTTCCGACCATATTCTGCATAGAAGCTCGTGAATGCATTTAAGTAGAGCTTCGCCTCCGTTCTTAAACAGCTCAGCAGGTAAGCCATCAGCTCCCGCGGCTTTGTTATTTTTGAGCCGAGCTATAGCTGTCAGAACTTCATCATAGTCGGGCAGCGGAACCTCGACGCTGTCATCCGCAATTGGGGTTTCCGGAATATCATCTCTATTGGCGGGATTGTTGTCAGCGTCGCCATTTAGAAGCTTAGAGAAATGTTCCCTCCATAACGTCAGTGTACTCTGGACATCTGTCACTAGATTCCCGTTTTCATCCTTGCAGGAAGAGGCCCCGGTTTTAAAACCATCGGCAAGGCGTCTTATTTTTTCGAAAAATTTTCGGGCCTCATTCCTGTCACCAAACATCTCAATCTTCTCTTGCTCGCGCTTTTCTGCCTCTCTTTTTTTCCGCCTGAAAATCTGTCTCTCTTCCCTCCTCTTTTCTTTGTATCGCTCCTTAGCAGCGCGCGTTACAACCGACTGCAGGGTGGCTTTGTAGGCGGCGTCTTTATCTGCAGTGGCGTCGCGACACTCCTGGTCGTAACACTGGTTTCGGCGAGGGCGTTGGTAGCCAATCACCTCTTCAGCAGCCGCACGCATGGAGTTGGAAATGTGTGTCCACTGCGCGCATATATCATCGATTGGAGGAGTGCTTTGAAGCAGGAGTGAGAGTCGAGTGGCGAAAGCATCGGCTGTCTATTTCGATTGCAGCTTCTCGACGTCTAGCTTTCTCTGTGTAGGGTTGCGTGTATTCTTAGCTTCGCACAGACGTGTACGGATCTTGGCTGCAACAAGATAGTGATCCGAGTCAATGTTTGCACCACGGATCGTGCGTACATCCAATACACTGGAAGAGTGCCTTCCGTCGATCAAAACGTGATCAATTTGATTTTTTGTTTTTTGATCAGGGGACATCCAGGTGGCTTTATGAATATTGAGATGCTTGAATCTAGTGCTACTTACGACCATGTTTCGTGCTGCGGCGAAGTCAATCAGCCTCATTCCGTTATCGGAGGTGTTGTCGTGGAGGCTGAACTTTTCGACCGTTGGACCAAAAATATTTTCCTTGCCCACCTTAGCGTTGAAGTCACCAAGCACGATTTTTACGTCGTGGCGGGGGCAGCGCTCGTAAGCATTTTCAAGGCGCTCGTAGAAAATTTCCTTGATCTCATCGTCCTTGTCTTCTGTCGGAGCGTGCGCACATATTAGGCTTATATTGAAAAACCTAACCTTGATGCGGATTATGGCAAGTCGTTCGTTCACAGGTGTGAATCGCAGGACGTGGGGCCGTAGTCTCTTGCCAACTACAAATCCGCATCCAAACTCGTGCTTCTCCGCATGGCCGCTGTAGTAGATATCACAGGGTGCATGCCGAATGCAACCCTGTCCCTTCCATCGCATTTCTTGGATAGCAGTGATATCAGCTTTGTATCTTTCCAAGACATCAGTCAGTTGGATAGAGGCACCTTCCCAATTAAGGGTTCGGACATTCCAGGTGCATATCCGTAAATCATTATCAGTTTTTCGTTTGCGGTAGTCGTCATCAGATTTGGGGATTAGTTTTCTTCTATTCTTTTGTGTTTTCATTGAAATGGGTTTTTACGGGTGGGCTTCAAACCCGACGCACAACCTATTTTAAGCCTAGGGAGGCCCGCCGCTGAGATTAGCCGCCAAACTAACGGTTGTCAGTTTTGACGTTGCCCAGGAAACACCACGTGGAGGTTTGAGTCGACTTGAGGCGATTTCACAAAGATTATGCTGGCCTCTCCAGGTTGAGACAGTCAGACATGTTACATTGATCCATCGCCCCCTGTTTCCCTATTACAGTTACTATGGACAAAAAAACAAAGGTGCTATGGTATTCATGGTCAATGTTAGACTTTCTTATCGAAAAATTTAGATCGTATTCTAAGAGTTCTCAAAACTTAGCCAAAATCAGATACCATCTTAAAAAAATGGGTCTTTCTGAATCAGACGTTTGCAGACTATGCTAGGAGGAAGAAGGAACCCCTGAACACATTCCATGTGAATTTCCGGCAATCCACAGCCTAAGACGCCTCCATTTTGGAGGGGAAGTAGTGCCTTCGTCAACAATTTGGAACACCAAGCCACAGACAGTGCTAAAATATATAAAAAGCCTTAATCTAGAATGTTAATTTAAGGGCATGCACAATAGATTCCATTGGTCGCGGTGCACATGGGCCCGCTATAAACTAACTTACTAGCCAAAATATTGTTAGTTTAAGTCTATATTTACTTTTGCTTTAACACATATGTAGTTTTTCTTGCAAAAATTAAAGCATTTTAAGATCGTGATTTTGTAGTGTTTTTCTCAAAAAAACATCTTTGTCCTTGCGGGAGAAGAAGAGATCCTTATTTTTTTCTAAAATTATTTTTGGGAGATCCTGACCTCACAATGCAACTTTTGAGACCTCTTAGAATGTGATATTCGACAAAAAATTGTAATTCGGTACGCCTTAATATACAAATTATGAATATGCAGTTTTCCATATACCCTTTTTATATTGATCAAGACTTGAAGTCAAGTTTCAGAGTTTGTAGGCAATTCGCCTCACAACGGAAGCGACGGAGGGAAAAAGAAACTTAAAGCTGTACCGGCAAGTTTTTGTATTCCTTTTGTTATTTTTGCGTTGTTGGCAGTGCTTTTTATTTTATTTTTCGCATATCAATTTGAGTTTGTTAGACTTTGGTTGCATTTAATTTAATTTTGCATTAAATTTTTAAGCAAACTAATTTTGTTAATTTCCATTGTGGTAAGAAATTAAAATTCAGTTTGCAAATTTCTATAAACTATAATTCATTTGCTTGCTACCTATCTCGTTTTATTTTTAGAAAACAAGGAAAGAAGAAAAGAAATTGAATTCAAGTCTTGACCAATATGAAAGCTTTCGTCAAGTTCAAAAGAGAACGTAAAAAAACTTGACTTAATCAATGTAAAAGGGGTCAAAAGAGTATTTTTTTAGAAAGAAATTATAAAAAAACATGAATTATGCTTCATTTATGTTTGCTGAGAACAAATCTATAGTTAATTAAAATTTTGAAAGTTCAAATTTTTTTCTACACTGGAAAAAAAATTACCCCAAAACTTCAAAAACACCGGAAATGCAAATCTTTTGATCTTCTAAACGAAAAGAGGTATCTCTCAATATATTTTTTCTATAGACTAAAAAATAAAAAGCTCTAACATTTAAATTTTTTTTAAATAGAACTACAGGACGCTAAGGAAATAATTTTTGAAGGTAGTTGTTTTGAAGAGTAAAAATCTTTAAAAACGAAACTTTCAGTATAACTTTATTTATTAGAAAAAAAAGTTTCGAAAAAAAAGATGTATTATGACATGCAGTTTTATATAAATACCTATACTTCCGTTAATTCACAGTTGCTTTCTTCGCTGCTGTTATGTTCTTATATTCTGGAAGTATATTCACGTTGTATCGCATCAAAGACTTTCTAAGTAAATTGTTCGTTTCCTTCGAAAGTCCAGAGTCCATCAATAAAGCCAAAGCTTCCTCAACGGCATATTTTATGGGAAATGCATTCGGTGGAGTAAGAATGCTGTCCTTAATCCTCTTCAATTATATAGGACCAGTAACAGAAACTGCCTTTGTTATAGCGCCTCTTGTTTTTTCTTTATCTCTGTTGCATTTAACTGTTATTGCTGTTGCCAGTTGTCCGGTAGAAATCGCTTCTGTAGCATTATTAATGTTTTTTTTTTTGTGAATGTTGAACTTTTGTCTAATGATTTCCTTGGCCTACCTTTTTGCAGACTTTGAAGTACTTGGCAATTCGTCGTTCCACTTCTTCAAAGTGGATATCGGTACTTTCCTGTAGCTATTTTTTATATTTGTAATTGTATGTTTTATCTGAACTACGTACACTACTCCATTTAACTTTTACTCTGATGAATACTGCATACATATTTCCCGAACAATAGGTTTTTCGAATTTTCCATCAGTGGTGTTAAAAAGTTTTTGTAATGCTGCTACGAAATCTAATTCAGTTGATGAACTTTTGAATTTTTCATATGTAATATGATTTGAAATAGATATTTTCACAAGTGCATCTTTATAGAACAAAGTGAAATGCTCTGTTTTCAGCTTTTTTTAAGTACTGATAGAAAAACTTATAGAATATTAATATTTATATTATCCAAATTAATATATTTATTTTAATATTCCTTGAAATAAGTTGAAAGAAAGCTTAACATTACTATTACCCCAAACATAACTTTTAAAACTACTTTTCTTAGGTAATAAAATTCTTTAAGTTATTCTACCTGTTAAAGAAAGCATAATATTCTTATTGCATCGGATACGAACTACGTACGCACTCATTCGGTGTCGAGTTTTTAAATTTTGTTTATCTGTGGAATTATAGCCTGTATAAAAAAGGAGCCTAGAAAAAAAACTCATATTTTTACTCATATTCATTTTATTATTTGTATTAAATTATTATTTGTATTATTTGCCCAGCAAAAAATGTGAACTTCAGGAATATATTCGTGGCACTCTATTAATTGACATTGGAATAACAAGATAAAAATTTACAATGTTGATTGCTATATTATTTGTGTGTTTACAATAAAAATAATAATCCAAATATTCCAATCCGTACAGTTATTTTGAACTATATCATAAAAAATACCAGAATACTCGTAATGCAAGTTCAACGGCAAGAGCATGAAAAAGACACAGGTTTCCTGATAAAAATCGTAATAACTCATTTTCCCGAAATTTCCCGACAGTAAAAATTTTTTCATTGTGTTGAGAATTGTTAAAAATTTTTTTTTATTGTAGTCGGAACATAAACTTTTGCGACTTTTTTTTGAAAGTCCATGCGAAGTTGAAAAAATGGGTAAAAATAGTGTTTTGGAAAAGTACAGTCACCTCCTACATTAAAGAAAATCACTTTATTTTTAATGTTAGTTGATAGTACAAGGGCAGCTTATATGCAAAAAAATTTCTTTCATAACTTGCAGAAAAGTTTTAACCTCATCTTGAGCAAAAAAAAAAATTAAAATTTAATATAAAAGCAGATGCGTCGCTGGATACACGAGAGAAAATGCTTCGCTTGAATTTTAAAGAAATTTTTAAATTGAAAAATTTTAAATACCTCAAAAAATGTTAGCTAAAAACAAAATAATATTCCCACCAGTAAATTGTATTACCTTACATTAATTTTTAATTATTTTTGTAAATGTTACTGAAATTATTGTGTTTTAATATCTATAATATCAAACGTATTTTATATATATAGATATTATGTCATCGATATTTCTAGCAAATATTACATCAATAGTTGTCCTAATCGTGGTGTGCACATATTTGGATCGCTTATCATTCCCAAACTATATTTATCAAGACAACATTGTCTAATTCCTACAATTTTATACTCATTTATCTCGAAACTACTTTTTTCGGCATGGTGTTGTAGGAAAACAAAAACTATTCAGTCGAATCATCTGAAATTTAAATTTGCTATTCATAACATCAGTGGATATCGCTGGAACTAGAATCAAAGTTTTATTTAAAAAATATCGTATATTTCACACTTAATAATTGGTAAAAAACAAGCTGTTTTAAGAACTTAATTTTCAATAGCGTGTCATTCTGTCCATTTTTCATATCCTTTTTCGTGTGCACTAGAGTGGACCATGAAAGAAAAAAATTTTTTTAATATTTTCATTTGCAATTACATTTGAAATAAGAAAACAGTTAAGATTTTTTTGTTTTTTTCCAAAAAATTTTCAGATTAATAAGGGTATCACCTCAAATAACTTGCATAACTCAGGGGGACAAAATTTTAATTTTTGGATTTTCCCAGCAATATTTGTATTGCTTTCGACTAATATTGGTGCGCTGGTTTCATCATCATCATGTAATTTATCATAAATTACTAGAGTTTGAGCCCTTGGGGAGGTCTTTTTTAAGTAAGGTCCACTCTATTGTGCACTCATTGTACTTAATAATATTTTTTATTTTTCAGATAAATAGAAAAGTCAAAATCTACAACACCGCCCATGCCCCTTTTCCTTGAGAGCGTCTCTTTGAGCGCCATTTTGAACCAGATCAACAATTTTTTAAATAAAAAAAAAAATTTTAATGATCAATGAGTGCTACAATATACCTTAAAAGTTTAAATATCGTTGTTCAATATTTTAAATTTTTAAAAAAATCCTAAAAATACCTTAAATTTTGGAGCGCTAGACCACCGGTCTTACCTTAAGTGCCTATGAACATTCATGTCTGAATTCGCAATTAAAATCAACACCTAAAACAATTGGCATCTTGTTATAATTTTCAACCCGTTCAATGGAACCTTGCTACTTTTTTTGTTTATGTAGCTAATGGTATCGAAAAATTGTATGCTTATTATGGTTGAGCTGCTTATGCTCTTTTCATTTTGACAGCTAAAAAAACATGGCTGCAAATTGTTAATTGTTGCTAAAGTTGTGCTGTGAAGTGAAAATAAATAATTATTAATTATTAGAAGATGATTCTATCATTCTTCAATAAAGCTGCTAATTAATGATTTCTTGAGTGAAACGAATGCACAATAGTATAAAAAAATTTTAGATGTTAAAAAAACAACGAATGGCACAGCTGTTTGCCGTTTGACGTTTTGCAAGAAAACCCAACCAGCAGAAAGTATCACTTTATGCTACTTCGCTACCTGAGAACTTTTTCGGCAGGAATGCGGCATTGAATCGAATTGGACTTCGCCCATTCTATTCGCCATTTTTTCTTAGTATAAATGTGTGCATTCAGAAGGTACAAAATTTACTAAACATGTTGAGTCTTTAATCAGTATTAGTTTCCGCTACTTCGTGTGCCTGCTGAATGGTTTGTTACATTTTATGTCAGCGCAGTGACAGAAATAAAATAAAATAACAAATAATCAATAAAACCTCGTTCAACAGTTGAGCAACTATTTCATATTCTGAACGCATCCAATCGAACTCCGTTAAATCTAAGAAGTTTCGTGGAGTTTTGTGGATTTGACGAAATTCAACTCAACTCCGAATGGTAAGTTGATCCCGAGTCAACCCCGAAACCATAGACACGTAGTATTTCATCGATAATTGTGATCTGCTGCATTAAAGCTTCACGCATTCACAATAGAATATCTAGAATAGCTAATGCACAATCTCTTTAATAAATTCCTGCCATCTACTGCAATATAAATTCAGTTAATACCTAATATTGAATTAATCACATCATTATTAATAGTCATTTTGCATTAATGTGTAGAACTCTCGATCGAGAGGGTGCGAGTTCGATTCTCACTGCTTAAATGCAAAAAAATAATTTTTATTTTATATAATCTTGTTGTAATAGACGCAAGTAAAAAAACAACAACAAATCTAAAAAAAAAGGTGTATAAAAAAAGTGTCGTTTTTCAGATTTCATTCAAGCAAATCACAAAACGAGGTGTAAAAAGCTTCGCTTCAAGAACTCGAAAAAACCATAAACTTTCAGCAGCTCTACAAAGTGAACCATTTCTCCAATTAAGTTAAAATTTTACATTCGCGAGCTTAGAGTAATCATTGTTTATTAAATTGCATCATTGGATTTGCGAATTTCCACCACATCAAAATTAATTTTCGCAACCACTTTTTGGAAATGTCGCCACTGTGCGCCGTAAAATGTACATCAAAAAATACAATAAGGGTATTCACAAGGTGTGCTATCATGTCATATTGTCATACTATCCTAAAAATTTACAACTAAATTTACAAGATAAATAAACGCAAATAAGAAGCAGCTGTTTGATTACGACACTTCAATAAACATAGCTTTCAGAGTTGTAATATATTAGTACTTTTTTACAGGGTGCGGAGAACGTTTGAAATACGATTGTTCTCAATTATCGTTCTCCTCATATACAATTGTTCTCTCAAATTATCACGAACGAATGGGGAACTCTCTGCTGGCGTCGTATTTTTTATCTCTGAAAAATTTGTCAGTCTAAAATTTTTTCGATCGAATTTTTCACAAAAAAAGAACAAGCAACGAACGTTCGTTTTTAATTTTTCATAAAAATTAATCGTTCAAAGAAAAATTCAGGAACGCTCGTTTCCTAAAATAAGTTTGCAAAAAAATTTGTTGCGGATGCGTAGCATCGAGCGCTGTTGCTGTTGAATTAACATTTTTCCATACAAGGGCAAATAATTTTATCATTAAAAACACCATAAAAAATTGATTTGACCTTGTAGATGTTGTTATTACCATTCCATACAAGGACGAATAATTTTGTCATATCTGTGTCGATAAGCAATAATAGCTTAATTCGACTTACGACAGATCTGAGTTATTAATGTAGCTGTGTTCTATGCATATGCATTACAAACGCACAAAATCTATTGCTTCTATCATGACTAAAGTCAAAGTTATGACACAAAAACAAAAGACACTTCCATTTAACGCATATGGCGATTGAAAAATTTAAAGCAAGATTTATCAAAACTTTGAAATCAGACTTAAGGGGTCGTCTAAAAACCACAATACGTTACCAATTTAGGGGGGGGAGGGGTTTTGAAATGCACTACGATAAGTAACGGTAGGGGGGGGGGGAGGTGTTAAGATATTGTAACGTTACCAAAAATTAAAAAAATCGACGAAAAACCTCTAATTAATAACACAATCATTTCAAAAATTTTTAATCTTACATGTTTATGTTTGATCGTCTAAATTGATGGTTGACTTTTGTTTCAACGATTTCTTCCACCACCTTTTCCCTCGACACAGGAACCTTTTGGTATTCCTTCACCATCTCAGCACACGTCTGAAAATTTGGGTCTTTGCTTTTGCGACAGGCTTTGGCGTTAAGGTCGGCCTGAATGTTCTTGATCAAAGGAGATACCGTATGACATGTACTGTCCTTCTCAGAAAGAAGAAATCGGTTCAAGGTCGTGTCCTACCTGCGGCTTGTATTTCGTTTTTAAAACTTCTATGAATTGCCATAAGTTTGTATTATATCGTTTACAATAAATCGGAATAAAAAATACTATTTAAATAAATCAATTTTCAGAAAGCATTTACACAAAAACACAGAACTTGGTGCAGCTCGGGTGCAGCCTTTAAGGGTACTCTGTCAAAAACCAGGTGAATTTCTTTGCGTTAGAAATGAGGATTCACCTGTATGGGTCGACATAGAATCCGATGAAAAATTCTATTATGAAGAATCCTCAACAAAGCTACCAGCTTCTTCTATCCCAGTGATTGAGAGCATCGAATCTTGGATCGCAGATGGAATAGCTTTTACAGATGATATTAATTATTGATTTTTTCCCAATTGTTTCTTTAATGTATCTAGTCATACTAGTCACTAATACTAGTGAAAATTGTCAGAGCTAGTCAAAATATATAATCATTCGAATGAATTAATTTCATATGTCACGTTACTTTATGGGGGGGAGGGATTTTGAAAAGCACTACGAGAAGTAACGCAGGGGGAGGGGGGGGGAAACCGGAAAATCAGTAACGTAGTTTATGGACGACCCCTAAGGCGTTATTGCATATCGACACAGATATAGTAGGGCAGTTCACGATCTTGTTGCATCGATGCAAATGCAAAATAAACAGCTTTTACAAAAACCAAAAGCATTGAAAAGCTTTTGCAGCATATGCTTTTTGTTTTTGTAAAAGCTGTTTATTTTGCATTTGCAACGATGCAACAAGATCGTGAACTGCTCCATTATTTGTTCGAACCACTCGAGATTATGACCTTTCAAAAGCGGACATAGTCCCAAGCGGTCTGAATCCCCATTTGGTGTTATGATCGCTTATTAAGCAGTCTATTATTAAATACAATTTTTGGGACTATGTCCTCTTTTTAAACGGAACAATTAGTAATTTGGGATTATGTACCTTGGGACTATGTCCCGTCACCTCCTATGTTACCAGAAAAGCACGATAAAAAGCACTTCTGGTATTTTTCAAAGATTGTGGGATGTTGTAATTCTCATGTTATTTTGTGAGAAAAATCTCTCACGTGGGTAGAAAAATACCTCAAAACACCACAAAATACCTCAAATTACTACAAAACACCACAACTCAAAACGCTTCAAATTACTACAATTACGGGGTAGAAATACGAATTAAGGGAACGATGCGTTAGTTGAATTGTTTGACGATGATTAACCTCTGTGCGAGTTAATTGTTCAGCGTAAAGATTCTACTTTACTTAACACTAACAAAATTACCATCATACTATATCCATTACATATATCACCCATTGTACTGTACCTATCATGCAATCTAATCATATAACAACAATTATAACAAACCATCTTTTTTCATTTGATTGGGCATATCAAGTTTATTTACCTTATTCAAAAGCATTAAAACATTATTTTTCCTCATATGCATGTACAGTTCACATGTGTATTTGGGTTTCATCTTTTCATGTCAGCAAGGGTACAAAAATATTACAACAAACTTATATTTTGTCTAATAACTCCACGTACAAACGAACGTTCGTGAATTTTTTCTTCAAACGCTCATTTTTAATGAACAATTCCAAACGAACGTTTGTTGCTTTTTGTTGTTGTGTGAAAAATTCGTTCGAAAAAATACAAAGCTCACAAATTTATCAGTGATAAAAAAAACGACGCAAGCAGAGCGTTCCTTTTTCGATTGCGAACGTTCGTCTACTTTTAAATTTTTCGTTTGAAAAATTCTCACATACAGCAAAAAGCGAACGATAAGATTGTATTTTAATCAATTGCGAACGAATTTTTCCGCACTCTGCTTTTTTATATGGAAGGCAACAATAAAATGTTTAAACTAGTGTAAAATCTTAGGACAATATGACATTATGACATAATAGCACACCTTGTGAATATCCTAAATATGTTTTTATTTGAAACTAAAAAAATTTTTATTTTATTCCAATAAAAACTAAGTGCAAGAAATTCTGTGTTTTTAAGATAAACTATATACTCTTTTGAATTTTCGACCAAATTTCTCAAATGACAGCAGCTTTATCGTTGGCTAGACGTCATGAGACATTGTAGCACGAATAAAGGCAAATGATATAGTTTTCTCAAATCAGTCAGATGCTTCCTTTTACATTTCTGTGCACCACAACAAATGAGTATGCTAAAAAATGCATCTAATTTAGAGTCAGTGAACGGCGTAAATGTTTTTCTTTTAACTTGTTGTTGTTGTAGTTTTCAGCAACTTTTCTTTCTTTTCTGTTTGTTTCTCGCAAAATGATATCGCACATTTCAGTTGATAAAATCCTTTGGAAATTTCTTTAGCTGTTTGAAATGTAGTGTTGCTGCATAGCCTCTATAAAACATAATAGGTCTGTTCCCGTCCTAACTTCAAGTAATTGTAACAAAATAGATAGTGTCATTTTGCATGTTATTCTTCTCTATCGATCTTCAAAAATCTGTAAAATAACATTTTCAAGCAAATTCAAGTTACTTGAATTGAGTTCGGGTACAGACCTAATATTTCAACCAATTGTTTTTGTTTGTGTAATTGGATCAAGACTCCACTGTGTGTCATCTATTGAAAGAATAAAAGTTCCTGACTTTACTACAACACTATCATCTGATTCATATGAATCCTCCTCTATTTCGATTACACCATCTTGTTCAATATCCGGTGCTTCAGAAGTAGTCTGGTCAACTAGTGAAATATAAAATTCTTCAGTGTCAGAAGCCGCTAATCCTTCTTCGACACTTTCTAAAACGTAAAAAATCTTACTCTTGCTAAAGTATTTATATTGTTCATGTTCTTCTCAACTTTAGAATATAAAGCAATGAAATACGTTATTTAATAAATCAACTTTTTAATTGCTGCATTTTAATGCTCATTTCATAAAATAATGCCAAAAATAACACAAAAACAATGGTTTTTATGTTAACAGTTTGTAAAATCGTATTCAACTGAATGTTTAATCTGCAAGAATCTACACGCATTTTTACGATCATGTACCGTACTAAAACAGCGATAGCCTGCAAAAATATTCTGATGAATTTACAATAACCACTACAACATCGATAAAAGCGAGAAAATACGGGGAAGCCGGGAAATTATGTCTGTAAATAGCAACACTAAGACAATTATTGCCAAAAAATATTTTTACATATACATTTTTGAAATGTTTTAAATAGTAAAATTCACGAAACATCGCTCTAGCTGAACATTGAAGCATTTGCACGCTATTTTTATACATAAATTATGTGAAGGTACCCGGCTACCACATTACTCTGGTGAAGGTGATTTTTTGTCACTCACATTCGGGTTAAGATTTTCGGCTCATACAAACTAAAATAAATTCGTAAAAACTTGTATATATATTATCTATAGAAGTGCTAACAAGTGTTAAATTTAGATACCCCCATCATAAAAAAAAAAATAAATGGACCGTTTCAGCCCTAGAAAGGACTTTGACCGAGCTTCTTTTGATCAATTGTGTTGTGTGTGTTATTAAATGTATGAACACAAATGATTAAGAACTGGACCTACGAGTTTAATGCCGACTCCGAACGGCATATGATCTCAGAAAGCTTTACATGGCAGTTTTTACTCTCTGAGGTTTGCCATTGTCTGAAGAGAGGTGACGACCGAACAGAAAAATTAATTCATTTGAAAAAACATTCTGTTTGAGCTAAAATTGAGCTAAAAAAAGGCTACGGCCGTCATGTACCCTTATTATTTTGTTGTTTTTTTTAGCATTTAATACATCATTAAAAAGGTATTATTACAGAATACAAAACAATAATATACACATAATACAATAAATTACATATAGTACAAAACTATTTTAAAATGGTACACAGTAAAAAATATGAGCATTAATTTTATACTATTTGGTCTACATATAAATCCAAACGAACAATGTTTGAAAAGTAATACCATCGAATCTTATAAATTTTTCCAGATCATTTTTCTCGTAAGACCAATCGAAACAACTATATTTTTAAATTTCCCGATTTCGGTGAATTTTTGACTTTCGAACCAGAATATATTTTGATTTACACATGATATCCATATAAATTTTTTAAATTATATTTGTTTTGTTATTTTTATAATATCGAGTGGTATAAAATTTATAAATTATTTGGAATAAAAAAAATTTTACCACAAAAATGTTATAAAAAAGATAAAATTTACCCTCAAATTTTTTACTGTGTAGGTATTTCAATTCTTTTAAAATAAATATAATTTTTGACTGTTTCACACTTTAATTGAACTAAAAAGTCGGCCTTTGTAGTCTAGTGGAGAGTGCGCTAGATTATCAACCCAAAGGTACCTGGTTCGAATCCGGGTTTGGGCATGGTTCTTTTCACTTTCATTGTTCTTTCCTACATTTAAGAATTATGGAAAACTAAAAAAATTCACAACTACATTGTGGAAAGTCTTTTCCTTTCCTTTCAGGTCAAAGGCCAAACCTGTTTTGTATAAGGCGCATGCCTTGGCTCTTTGATCAAATAAAAAAAATTAAAAATAAAAAAATTTGATCTGTTTGCTCTCTATATATGGTAGTCAATAAATTTCATGGTTAAACTACCAAATTGTGGCTAACCAGATATCGCCTTAAAAAATGCCTTCAAGTTACCTAGAAGAAAAATTGCTATGAAGTTCCCAAACACCTAAAAAACATTGATACAAAATAGTTTTCTGATTCTTAATTGTTAGCTATTTAGATGGAGTATGTTTTTGAAGAAGGCAACAACAACAAAAAAACTCTGTATAGAGTCAATCACTCAGCAGACTAGACAGAAATGTTTCGGAAGCGGCTAAACTTCCATCTTCAGTAGACTAATACTAGTTTTCCATTAAATTCAAACGCAAAGAAATAATTTTTTTCAATAAACACGCCTTTGGCACCATGCTTAAGCTTAGTACGCAGTAGGAACGAAAATTTTTAGACATTTACCTACCAACATACCTACCATAATTTGTTTGTTGAAGGTATTAGTTGAACACTATTGTTGAATTTCTAAGCCAATTAAATGCACGGATATATAAAAGACAGCGAAATTTTGATATTTTAACGCTTTAATCATGGTTGTGAACTTGGTTGCATTTAACAAATTTTTCGGTTCAACAGCATACTAACCAATGATAAAAAAATTTCGCTACCTTTTCGCTGTCAAGAACGCAATGCATTTCTTACAGAAGTTTTCTTTTCGCTTCTATAGCATACCAAGCTTTAATATTAAAAAGACCAAAAAACTTATATAAATTTTTAAAATGACTCAAAGAGCTTCAGTTTTAAATCCATTTCCAAGAACTTCGAACATTCTTGAGTGCAGCTCTAAATTTAATTATTACTACTTATAAAAAACAAAATTCGCTGAATTATGGGATTCTTCTGAAAAAAAAAAACAAAAAAATTTTTATATTTTTCGAGCAACAGAATCAACATAAAACAACAAGAGCAACCATTTATTTTTGCTTTAAATGGTATTACATTCTGAAAACGTCGCTCAAAAAGCGTTATTGACCTCCAATGCAGACGACCAGACAAAGAGTAAATAAAATAAAAAAAAAAATTAAAAAAATTAGGAATAAAAAACTGAAAATTAAAATACACTCAAGCATATGAAATTAAATGAATCACTGCCGACGGCATAACTGTAAACAAATGCAGATGCATATAAATTAAAAATAATAAAGAAGACAAAAATCACAAAACGTAGACCTAAAAGATTAACAATGAAGGAACAGTGAGGAAAAAAAAAATAAAACACCCGCGCAACAACAGCAGAGATTGTATTGAAAAAGAAACGGATGAGAATAACGACTACGACAACGATGATGATGATGAAATGTTGATGATGAACAAGAAGATGCAGACATGTCACACAGACAAGCATAACAACAACGACAACAACAACAAATCATAACAAAAGATTCCAGACGCTGCTGGAGTGCAACACCAGCTACAACATCAATTCCAGCCACAGTAACGTTCATCAGTGTTGGTTAGAAATGCGTGAAACCGTTAACATTACCGGCCAAACGGTGGTAAACATAATCATAACAGCAACAACACAAAATTAACCTGTACTGCTCTCAACATTGATACTGCTCTAATACACACTCATAGAATTTTAAAGTGAGACCATTTGAATATCAACATTCTTCAGATACTCACTCAGTTGTCTGACATCCAACTGCATATCAGTTCACTCAGATACAAAAGTATCTGTTGACTGACTGAGTGGTTACGTTATTGTGCTGTTGTTGTACATGTTCATTTATCGAAAGCGTTGTAAAATTTGTTAAAATATATTTTAGTCTATTTTTTGAGGTCAACTCGCTGCAGCGTCAAAATTTATTTCACTTCGTTTTTCAATATTCTGTTTCTGTGGAAATTTCCTTTGTATCTTTGAGATACTTTATACTGTTTGTATGCTTCAATGTCGTCTCTACTGCCGCTGGCAACTTCCTTTGCATGTTTCTACGTTTCACATTCGTAAGCATTTGAATTTTTGACAATACATTCCGTTCCGGTGACCATGACCGAGACGTTGTCGTTCAGCAGCATGTCAAAAACATGGCGCGTTACACGCGCTTCCACACCAGCTCATAATGCAGCTCATTACCATGACAATGAATTGTGTTCTTTGCATTTAACATGCGTGTTTATTGTTTGCATGTGTGTGAGTGTTGTTTGTTTCTGTGTGGGTATGTGTGGGATTGTGTGGGAACTTCCTGAACTCGTTGAGACAGTTTTTTATAAGAGTTAAATTTTCTTCATTGTTTTCATTCTACCTACTTAACCGCATTTAAAGCAAAAATGTAAATAAGACTACGCCATCAAGTTTTTTTTTTTGTTATGTTAATTGAATTTACTCGCAAAGAAGATGCAAGAATGCTTTTATAATACATATCAGAAAAACGGAATATTAAGTGATCTTATTCACGAATTTTTGCAGCAGACCAATTTTCCAATATTCGTAATTTTTAGTCCATTGAGCAAATTTTAGTACGAAAAGCTCCCGTACTCGAAAAAGTGGTAAGAAAGAGACTCAACATTTCGCCTTCCTGTAAGAATTCGCTTATAAAAATTTGTCGGTGATGACATTGTAATGCGTAATGTAAGTGAGTGGGATGATACAAAACTCGATTTGTGTTGTTAAGTTTTACTGAGGTTAATGCCTATTAACCCATTTCCGGCGGCTCCTTAACTACCAGGCCAAAATCGATGAAACTTCGTCCAGAGTCTATATATTGCCCAAAACTTTATCTGGCAAAATTTAAAATTTCTACGTCCACAGGTAAGGGCTGCGCGAACTGATGCATTTTTGCACCACTAGCTACTTCACATACCTTCACAGCCGTACCTGCCCATTTTAAAACAGCAAACGGGCTCTAAATTTATTTTAACATAAAATTATAAACTTATAATAGTTACTATTGAAAAGCAATTTTCGATATTGCGATTTGAAATTTTTCCGGAATTTTCAAAAATAAAAAAAAAAAACCCAAATATTACGTGACGCGCCGCGGGCGTAAAATCCAAGTAAACGACCGAATAGACTCAAACCAAAAATAATGTATATTTTTAAAGGTAAATACTAACAAAATCCCTACAGTGCCAGGTAATATCACTTTCGCGCTCACCTGGAGAAAATTTTAAAGTTACTGGTGCAAAAATGCACCAATAGCTGGAAATGGGTTAACTGTATTTGAACCAGGCCATGATTCAATCATATAGGTTATGCAGCCATTTGACGTTTACTCACAAGAATGAATTAGATACCCTTATAATGCGAGGAGAGCAAAAGAGCAATTTTTTTATATCAAAATAAGCACTTGGTTGCATGAATATGAAACTTTTTCATTGTACGAAATATCCAAAGGCACATTTGACTACTACGTTTTATACTACATTTTCTATAACTTATTTGTTTTCACTCAAAATTATATTACGAGTTTTAAAAAATATAATTGCCACGTTTTTGTTGTAAAACAGTAAAAAAAGATTAAAAGTAATGTGTGCACTGCACAGTACACAGAAAATGAATAATCCTTGCATGCGAATATTTCCAAAACTTTAAGCTTGGAATTAAAGAATGTTCTGAAAACATGGTTTTCATTATAAATTTTATGCAATTCAAACTTTTTGTAGTTCTTTGTTACAAACAGTATGAATATCAGGGCGGGTTGATTTTTTTATTTGTAAATCGTATAGCAAAAACATACACAACATAATATTCTAAGAAAATTCTCCGAAGAAACCATATATCTAAAATAAAATCCTAATCCGCGCCTCTCGAACTTGAAAATTTATATGCCCCCTTTTCTACACTCAAAATTTTTTTACATTAAAAAAATATTCACCCAAATAAAAAAGTTTGTATATAATTTTATAATTATTATTTTTATAAGGAACATAGATAAACAAGTCTTATTTTATAATGCAAATAAAAACAAACAAAAGAAGTGTTTTCACTCAAACATATTTCAGTAATTTTTTTACCATAAACAAATTTTGTGTCATTTAAAGAAATAAGTTCTTTAATAAATACAAAGAAGCAATTATAGAAAACAAAGAAAACTTTACTTATTGGTTATATGTTAATTTTGTTAAGTCTATTTTACTCTCCATTCTAGGTACTTTGGCACGACTTTCTACAGTTACTACTATTTTATCTATATTTCTATAGATCAAATAAACTGGATTAGAGGTCATGTTTTTTTCCTATGTTTTGCATATTTTATTCCAAAATAAAAAAAATTTTTTTTATTATTCTTTGTTTTTTGCAAAACGCAGTTTAAGTAAAACGTGTTCTAACTATTTTTCATATAGAACGCAAATGAGAGGAGATGCAAATTGGGGTTCAACTGCTTTTTTGATAATTGAATATTTTGATTAGTCTCGAAACAAAACCTGTATTGCAAAAATTATAATATAATAAAACATAATAGCTATATTTTTAAAAAAAAAATTTTTTATCGAAAGAAGAGGAAAAAAAATTTCAAGTCGAGAGGCGCGGATTAGGGTTTGATTTTAGACCTATGTTTTCTTCGGACAATTTTCTTAGAATTTTATGTAGATTACGTTTTTGCTATACGATTTTTCATTTTTTTTCATCCACACAAATCAACCCGCCCTAATGAATATAGTTATTTAAATATAAATTAATTAAATTAACACTTACTACTTCATATATTTAGTTTTATTATAAAAAACTAAAATTAATCTATTTTTAGTAATACATATTTACACAGCGAATAAGATTCCTTACTTAAATCTCGCTAATAAAAATTAAGCTTGCCTGTCATAAACGCTGTTTTTAAATCATCAAAATATTAAAAGAGGATTTAGGCAAACAATTTTTAAAATTTTTTTTTTATTGATTATTGCTGTAAAACTATTTAAAACAATGTAAAAAATCAATCAAATCCGCTTATAATTCAGATTCTAGAGTGCTAAAAACCCAGTGTGCCAGAGTACTTTTTATTTACCAGAGTAACTTTAAACGCGTTTTTGTTGAAACGTAGTTTTTTAAACGGGCCACATTTTCATTTTAATCTGTTTGTAAAGTAATTCTACACAACTTTTACCAAAATGAGCGTTTTTGCAAAATTTGTCTAGTTCTTACAAGTGGGTCGATTTTCACCATTTTTTAAGCACTCAAACTTCAGCGCCATCTTCATATATACAGAATATATGTTAGAAAATTTTGTTACTTAAACTGATGATGTAAAATTAACACGCAAATAAAGTTTTTCGAATATATATTATACTTTTTTTAAAAAAATCTTCCAAAATTACCTTAATTTTAACCGACTTTGCCTAAAATCTCCCTTAAGTGTAAGAAAAAAAGCAGTCTTTTAAGAAAAGTGTAGCAAAAGAAGAACTATATTTTTTTTTTTAAAAGACGCACCAAAACACTGAAATATTACTTTTTTTTTGAGAAGACTACACAACCCCGTTTGACATTAATTTCAGAGAGAGAATATATGTTTGTTTACATAAAATAAGGATATGTCAAATATATACTAAACCTTATTCTGATTGAATCATGAACCAGGCTTGAGATTTTATGAATATATCTATATATTATTATGCAAACAAAAAAGTTGTGGTACCATTTTAGCTATGTTAACGTCAGCATATTCACATAAATCTTACATCGTTGGAAAAGTATTTTCGAGTATATTTGCAGAATATAATATAATTCGAATAAGTTGTCAATGGCCGCATTCAGCGCAGACAACTGTTGTGAACTGCAATGGTAGCGCTACCTTAGTTCACGATGTTTTTCTCTGTATGTGTTGCTACTCTACACGTCAGAAGTTAGATTCAATTTAATTTTTATGTAAATTTAATTCAATTCCAAAGGTTTCTCACTTAAATTTGCTGCATTCTTTCTGCGTTTATTAATTTAACAGCGTCAGTAACAGCATCTGACAGTTAAGCAAACAGTTGTGTTCATGTAGCATAGAATTTGTTCGCTCGATTAAAAGGAGTTCGCTACTTTATCAGTTTTAGTTAGCGCTACCAAATTTGTATCATTCAGCGAATTTTTACACAACAGTTGCCAACAGTTGTCTGCGCTGAATACGGCCATTAAGATAGGTAAAACTGAGCAAATGTTAAAAACTTTTTTCCCTAAGGGACAGTGCAAACTAATAGCAACACAACTCTGTTGAACACAGTGTTGCCACTTTGTGAGTAATTTCTCAAAACGTGCGGAATTTTAAGTGGCTGTGAGTAATTTTTGAGGAATTTTATTTTGAGGAATTCGGAAATTTTAAGAATATTTTTTAATATATATACAAAAAAAAAACTTTGGCAGCACTTTCTTCTGGTTGGTAGAAAGATACACTCGCGTTAAAAAAAAAAACAGAGTTAATAATTTGATAACTAATATTATTTTTCTTGAATTGTAAAACAGTGTGCCAAAACCATAAAGATTTGATGAAATAGGAGCGTGTGTTTGGTAGCAAACATTAATTACATAGGAATCAGTTTTTGACAAAAAAAAAAACCTTAAAATTGCTGCCATTTAGCAAATTCTTAACCGATTTCGATGTTCTTAAGTTAAATGGAAAGACATATTCACGTGCAATTAATTTTTGTGAAAATGCAAATGGCAATAATGGAATATTATTTAATTTATAGAAACACCATTTTTTTTTAAAAAGGACAAAAAATTGCTTTATCGTATATCTTTTATATTTTATCGTATATCTTTTTACATAATCTTATTTGACGTCAAATTCTTTTGTAAAAATTTAATTTAATATTTTTTTTGCAATAAGCCAAATTAAATTGGCAATAGCTTATAAAAATGCAATTAATGTTGGCACAACAAAATTCGAACACTTGAAAATAAGTTGAAAAAATGTGATAACCTTAAGAGATCAATTTGCGACGGACTCTCAACATGTCCTTCTCTAAGAATTTCTATATAGTATGGATGTGTTTGCTTATTTATTTATTTATGTGCTTGCGAGTGTACCTTTAAAATAAACTGAACACTGAACTTTCCGATTACGTTTCCCCGACACTATAAAAAAAATTGAAACAAGTGCAAACGAACTTAGTAATTGGCGTACAGAATAAATCTCTGTTTTTTTTTATAAAAAAAGGAATTGATAAAAATAGTTATGACCTATTTGAATGAAATAAAAACATGTTTGAATTGAATTCCATATATATAATTTATGCTTATAACTAACAATGTTTAACAAAAACATATGTTAAAACTAAAAAGTCTGAAATTTTTTTAAGGATAGCATACATCGTTTTAACTCTTTGACGATGAGGGAGTGAAAAATAACCCATTCACATTTTTATTCATGTGAGCACAATTGTCGAGATATTTTCATGAAGTTAGGCTTAAAGGATGAAAAATCAATGTGGCTTATAACGTGTGCCATTTTTCGAACTCTATTTAATTTTAAGAGAAAGAAAAAACTAGGAATTCAAAGTATATTTTTTTCCATTGGTATATATATATATATATTAATCCCGATTTTTTAGAGACTACAGATATAGATACCACAAACGATTTTCATATGCGAGCGGATATATTTTCTCATCCAAATTATGTCAAAACCTTTATGAAGCTCCAAAAAAGTAAAAAATAAATTTTCCAGTTTGGTTTTTCCGTATTTTTTTCAATATGTTTTTTTCAAGTGTTGAAACATGCCATCGGTGATGACAATTCCACTGAAAAAAGTTTAAAACTTACAGCTTGCTTGTCGTACTCAAAGGGTTGATATAGATATCCAATAAGAAAGAAAATATATAGGAACAAATATATTTGTTTATGTTTACTTGATAAATAAAATATCGTTTGAAAAATTTTTTTAGAGGAATTGCATTAAAATTTGAGTAATTTTTGAGGAATTTTGGTATTAAAAGTGGCCACACTGGTTGAAGATCGTTGCTGCAGCATACAGGAGAGAGAAGAGAGTGACTCAGAACACTTCAACAGAGCTGTGTGGCTTTGTTGTTGTTGCTTTTTCTTAATGACTCTCTCGAACTGATAACCTGAACAGAATGAAGTAATTTCATTCAATGAGCCCAGTGGTAAATAGACACATGACGTAACGAATTATTTCTGTTAGTCGTATAAGCCACAAATGTATAAAATATAATAAATTTGGTATGTTAGTGCTATTTAAAAAAAGTTGACATGACTACTTTCAACGGCTGTTAAACAACAGCACTGTTTGTTTGTTTGTTTGTTCGTCTCTTGTCTCTTTCAGGCCTGACTCTTAGCCACTGAGATTTTTTAATGACTTTTGGAGTAAATGGACTTTATATGATCTGAAAATATATTCAAAACCAAAACTTTGATATTTTCATGTCCTTCAAGGTTTCAATGTTTGTACCGAAATAACTTTTTTTTGCACCAAATGAACTCAAATCAATTAAGATTTTAAAGTATTTTAAAGTATACCATTTTTTTTGTTAAAAAGCGTCCACTTCACTTAAATTGCTCTATTAGTATTTTAGTAAATGAAAAAACAACAAGCTCATTTTTTAAAAAATAAGTGTGACGCGAGAATTCCGTGAATATCTAAGAATCGAAAAAATGAACATCGAAACAATATGAGAAGCAAACATAAACAATAATCAGTGCAATCGATATATGAAAATTTGTTTTACCTTCTGATTCTGATAACAGCGAGTACATAATACTTAAAATGGGTTGTGGATATGTATAAGCCAAAAGTATTTATCAATGTAATGTTTTTTAACTATGATAAACTTTTTTCAATAAAAAATAGTCTTTAAAGTTTATAAATTCTTACGAAAATAATTTTTGGCTTCATTTGCTTCCGTTTGTTTCCTTTCGTTATGTGAGTATTTTTGTTTAATTTTTGCGCTTTCTTCTAGCTTGTGCATCGCACAGTGGGTATTCGATACTCAAAAAACGCGATTAATTCAGCCAAGTCCTCTAACAACCTATGTTATTTTTTTTGTTTTAGTAAATTAATGATATAAAAGTAGAATAAAGCTTTAAAAAGTATATTTTGGGGTTTTTTTTTTATTGACATTTTATTGCATTTGTATTTATTTGTATTGTATAAAAATACAACACTATTCAATAAAAATTTTAAATGTTTTTTTGAATAAAATATCATCCATCATCTGATTCATTCAGATAATCACCAAAAACGTCAGAATTGTCGTCAAAACCATCATCATCGCTATTATCATCATCAATGACATTACGTTCATTCATTGCACATTTCTGATATTTTAAGGCTTCTGTGGGCAGATATCCTTTTGGCAGATATCAAGGAATCAGAAGTGATCAGGATCCTGTTAAAAATGTCTTTACTGCCATTGTGGCTACAACATATACGAGAAAAATTGTCTTCAAAGTTTTTAAAATCTGTATTACGACATTCTTTAGCTTCTTTATATAACACTGTAGGGACGTCAACGTCTAAACTCCAACTAAACTCTACGACGTTTTTGTCGTAGAGTTTAGTGGCATAATCAGTTTTCAACAAATTTTTTGACCTCCTTTGATTTTGCTTAAACTTTCAGAATTGAATCTTCTTATGACATTAATTCTGATTAGTTTTCATTGAGAATTCTGCTTATTTGAAGACTCTTAAAACGTACAAAACCTATTATGAACTACATATTAACTTTGACGTAGAAACGCCCTGAACAATTGACCCTCTTTAAGTTCTTTCATTGGTGTTTTTAATAATTTCTTTTTTAATAATTTTATGGTATACGTACAAAAACTCTTTTATTTTGATTGCTGCAAATTCATCACCACTTTTTTAATATATTTCCACGCATTTTTCTCCCCACAATATCACAGCATTTTTCAGAATTTCTCTTCTTTTCTTTGTACTTTTTTTTTACTATTCCATCATTCGTTCATGCATTCATTCAATTATTAAACCGTGTCTGCAGCTTAACTGCGATGATTAGAACGACTTTAGGTAGCAGTAAACTATGCTGCATGCTGTGCAAAAGAGAAAGCAGTAGTGTGGGCGTGAACATGAAAGATAGCCCCAGCAAGTGCGTAGGCTGTGCGCACCCGCAGAAAGTAGCACAAGTTAAAATGATGATGCATTCACTAAAGAAACCAAAAATAATAAAACAACAACGAAAATAAAGTTCATTGGAGTGAAATTTATCTATCGCATGAGAGTTGAACTGAACAGTTCAGGACAAGCGGCTGCACATGCGCAGTGCAACTTATTCAAGCTGAAATAAGCATCACAAACAGAATGTGCAGAGCGGGGTTAAAACAAGCAGTTTTAGCCTACGAGCAAGACGCGTGCCGCGATGAGCCTCAAGTTAATGTTATAAATTCTGACAAAACAAAGGCTCAATGTAGTGATACAGGGTAACGACTATTTTAAAGGATTTATAAGGTGTTTGAGCACCAATTTGAGGGATGTTTTACAATGCGTTTGTTTCAATTTGAAGTTTATGAAGTGTCATTTTAGATACTTTATTTACAAGTTGCGCTACAGTAAGCAATACCAGTACCTTGTTTATAAATTAGGTATATTTTAACGTGCATTTCTATAAGCGCGAGCCCCATTTTTTTGTTGTTGTCATTGAGTTGTTTTTTTTTTTATTGTACTTTTGGTTTCATTGTTTGTGGCCTGCTTGTTGTCTTGAAATTGCAGCTGCCTCCGCACGCAGGATATGCAACAGGACATGTGTTTATTTCACATTTAATAAAAAAAAAAATTTAAAAATGGGAAAAAATGTATATTAATAGGAGCTCTCTTTTGTTTTGTGTGCAAGAAAAAAAAAACTTTACCTGCATCAATGTCTTTGTGTTGTATTTTATGAAAGCAAACCTTTAATTGATGATAATATCTGTCGAACAGATGATACCTTAAGGATAGCTGGAGGGATAAAGCGGCCATAAAAAGGGGACACGTGTTTTTGTGCACCTCTTTTTATATGGCCTGATGCACGGTGCACTAAGGGGTATTTAATCGATATAAGTGGCCCAAATTCAATTTTATCAAACACCGATTAAAAACAAAAACTCTCTACACTTGGTCATTTTTAGCTGAAATTTTGTTAAAGTTGCTAGCTGCTTTTAGAAGAGCATACTTAAATGCTCATATTTTCTTCCCCAATTTTATTTAAAACTAAATATATGTATATGAATTCTACTGAAGCGGTTACCCAAAAATATATGTAAGGTTGTTTGGATGCGAAATATATTGTATTTATTAAAAATTAGATATATCATTTTTTAATCATGCGTACTTTTTTGTGGCTTTTTATAAAAACATTGTTGAATATCCGAAGGATTATGTCCTCAGCTGTAATTTTTTCTACAAAAATAGAGGTGTTAATATTCTAAAAAATATTAACTCGTTTTCTGGCTCTTTCCGATTAGTTTTTTTTTTTTAATTGTATAAACCCAAAATTAGAAAAAAATTATTTTATCATATGCTGCTTTGAGTTGTAAGTCGTATTTATTTTTGGTTTTACTTATTTTTTGGTCGTTTTTTCGTTATTTATGTTTTGCCATTGCTTATGTTGTTGTTGTCTAATACAAGTACTCTACAATTAAGTGTTATATCCGTGGTTTGACATATAAATATTTTAATAAAATATCGAATGAAAACGTAATAAATAAATATGCTTTAGATTTTGGACCTTCAATTTTACATTGGAGATTTTACATATAAGCTTTCAATAAAAAAACGGCAGTTATGCTTCAGAGTGACAAGAATGATATAAAACTAAGAAAAAAAGCGTATCAGAATTAGTACCGAATGAAAAATGGATTGATTGTAGATGTAACGTAGGCAGGGCTTAGTAACTGAAATAATGGCAACAAAAGTCGGAGATTTTTCAAAAGCCCGTATTTAGCAGCTAGAATTACAGGGCTGGACTTTAATCTTATTTATCGTTTAAGAGCTATATTAGAAGTATCTAGTGAAAGTGAATAGAAAAATACATTGAATTCGCTAGAACATAGTAAAATTGTACGTAGGCTTATATTTTTAGTATCCGTTGTAAAATATTAGTGCATTGAGAATGCTATTCTTCCCATCAAATAGTTTTCAGAAGAATCAGCTGAAGCAGGAAATAAACATTTTTGCAAATTTCGTCGAAGCTATGCAAGAAAAACTTCAAGAAAATATTGCAATATTGATGTACTTCATCGATTGCTCTTAACTTCGGATCCTCTTTTAACTTGAATGACTTAACTTTTTAACTTTTACATGCGGATCGCTCACATAATAGTGAAATAGAAAGTTAGTCACCTTCTGAAGATGAAGAAAAATTTTATGATGACTTTATTCTGGCTCGATTCGTCAGACTATGACTTGAATTTTTTTTATTTTCTTTTAATTGCTACATTTTAAACTTGTTTTATTTTTTTTTGTGTAGTCCTAATCATCTATTTAACGCTTTTTCTTATTTATAATAATAATTGTTTTACTACCAAGGAAAGAAGTTTGATAATAAAAAAAAAACAGAACTAAGGGGTTGTCCATAAACTACGTTACTGATTTTCCGGTTTTTTTACCCCCCCTCCCCCTGCGTTACTTTTCGTAGTGCTTTACAAAACCCCTCCCCCCCCCCCCCTTAAAGTAACGTGACATATGAAATTAATTCATTCGAATGATTATATATTTTGACTAGCTCTGACAATTTTCACTAGTATTAGTGACTAGTATGACTAGATACATTAAAGGAACAATTGGAAAAAATCAATAATTAATATCATCTGTAAAAGCTATTCCATTTGCGATCCAAGATTCGATGCTCTCAATCACTGGGAAGAAAAAGCTGTTAGCTTTGTTAAGGATTCTTCAAAATAGAATTTTTCATCGGATTATATGTCGACCCATTCAGGTGAATCCTCATTTCTAACGGAAAGAAATTCACCTGGCCTTTGACAGAGTACCCTTAAAGGCTGCACCCGAGCTGCGCCAAGTTCTGTGTTTTTGTGTAAATGCTTTCTGAAAATTGATTTATTTAAATAGTACTTTTTATTCCGATTTGGCAATTCATAGAAGTTTTAAAAACGAAATACAAGCCGCAGGTAGGACACGACCTTGAACCGATTTCTTCTTTCTGAGAAGGACAGTACATGTCATACGGTATCTCCTTTGATCAAGAACATTCAGGCCTTAACGTCAAAGCCTGTCGCAAAAGCAAAGACCCAAATTTTTCAGACGTGGGCTGAGATGGTGAAGGAATACCAAAATGTTCCTGTGTCGAGGGAAAAGGTGGTGGAAGAAATCGTTAAAACAAAAGTTAACCATCAATTTAGACGATCAAACATAAACATGTAAGGTTAAAAATTTTTGAAATGATTGTGCTATTAATTAGAGGTTTTTCGTCGATTTTTTTAATTTTTGGTAACGTTACAATATCTGAACACCTCCCCCCCTACCGTTACTAATCGTAGTGCATTTCAAAACCCCTCCCCCCCCCCTAAATTGGTAACGTAGTGTATGGATGACCCCTAAGACACTATAAGTGGCTGTTAAGGTTGCAATCGCCTAAACCCAAAAATGAACAGTCACCCAAAAACAGTTAGGCGTTTGTTCATAATGTACAATCTCCCAAAAAAGCGATGAACAATCGCCCAAAAATGCAAACTTTCACCCAAATCGTGAAATGAATAATTGCCCAAAAAATTTGGGCGTTCGTTCATAATATTTTTTGGGCTAATACGGCTGTGCGAATAATTGTTCATTTTGCGTTTGGGCGATTGTTCGTTTTTTTTTTGGCGATTGTTCATTTTGGGATTGGGCGTTTGCAGCTTTGGCGATTATTCGCACAGCCGGCTGTTAATACAACAAATTATTGTTCATCCATTTTTACCACAGAAACATTAGAGTTGGGTCAAATATGATCCAGTATTCGTACATGGTTAAAGGTAGAAACAAACTTAAAAATACATGTTTGATTACTATGCATTCAAATACTTAATTTTAATTTTTAATGGGAGAAATGGAGAGGATCATTAATGACCTAAGACTGAGGGAGGGTTAAATAAAGTACACATTCAGAAAACAGACATCACTTAATACTAATTTTCCAACCAAATATTTTCAAGATCTACTTGAGAAAAAGTAGAGGTGGGTTGTATATATAATATTGATCACACAGGGCTATGGATAAAAAAAATCAGTAAACATACATGAATGAATACTATTTGATAAACAAAAAAATTTTAATGCTCACCTAAAAAAAGTGAGGTGCGTCATGTATGACCCAATGGCCGTACAGGGTTAAGGGTATCAAAAACCTTAAAACATACATGATTAGAAACTGTTAACCTAATAAAATATTTTTGGCCGCTTAAATCGATAAAATACCCCATTGTGAGAACAATAGTCAAAAGTCCGAATATTTGATGTTATAAAAATCCAAGTTTTCGGTATTTTTGGAAAGGTAAAAATTTCACTACAAAAATTATAGCAACCCTTTTTGGATTAATTAATTATATTTTTAGTAGAAATCTTTCAAAGTGGACTTTTCTGAGCAAGAAACTTGGAGCATAAAACTATCATTTTTTGGTTTTCTACAGAAGATATTCGAAGCGACTAAATGCAAATCTATTTAGTGAAATGTGTTTGAAATTCCATAACTCAAGAACGAAGCGTCCGATGTGCTTCGGGATTTTTTTTTGTTGTATTTGTTATTATAAGGACAAGGTTTGTAAAAGACAAAATATTTGCCACACCCCCTTTTACCGCCTACAAATCAACAAAAACTATATATTTGATACAGTTTTGGCCGTATAAGACTAAAACTTAGTAATTTCTTTTTTTATTTTATTGTAGGAAACTGTACTAAAAATGGGTTTCACACCCCCTTTAACCGCCCAAAACTCATTTAAAATGCTATATTTCAGACGGTTTTGGTCGTATTAGTTAATAATTTGGTTAAATAAATAGTTCGTATGGTTACTTTTAGCAACTGTTCTAAAAATGGGCGTGGTCGCACTATGTTTACGCCCCTTTTCAGGGAATAAGCATAAGGTGAAGCAAAGTTTGATAGGTGTAAACTAAATTAAGCTCAAATTTTGGCACTCGATTTGTTTTGAGTTCTAGATGGTTTAAGGGAAAAATATTTTTCCACACCCTCTTTTCCCGCCTACAAATCAACAAAAATGCTATATTTTGGACGGTTTTGGTTGCTTTAGACTAAAATTTGGTTATTTAGCTTATATAGTTACGTTCGGCAACTATACTAAAAATGGTGAGAATATAAAATGTTTTTCTCCGAATAGCATGAAAACTCATATATGGCAGTAAGGCGGTGGAAAGACAACGTCTGCCGGGGAATATTTTTATACATAAAATTCTTCTGTATATGGCTTTGTCACTAAACTCCTCCTAAAAAGTATTTGAAAGTATAACTCAGAAACAAGTTAAGAAATTTTAATGTTTCTTTCACTACACCATTACTCTTAATGCAAGCAAAATTATAAAAATACAAAATGAATAAACATAAACAAAAAATCAAAAATTTTTATGTTAGACTTGATTTTTCGATCGTATAAAACGTTTTTAAATTTTTACGATAGAAACTTTTAATAAACCCTACATTTATGCATACCATATGAAAAAACAAGGTTTTGAATGTTTTTTCAAGAACATATATTTTTGCCAAAGTTTTTTGCGAAATAAAAATATTCGTTAAGGTTGTTTTTGGAAAATTATAAAAATTAGAAGGGAAACGAAAATAAAAAAGTTTGAGACCCGATTGGAATTAATCGAAATTAAAAAAAAATTAAATGCAATTCTTTGTAACATGACCGAGCTATTGACTTTCAAAGCCAGCACTTTAATTTTACATTAGTTTTTTATTTTTTTACCAAAAAATAAAATTAGTACTAAAAATTTTAGTGTGTTTTAGGTACGAAAGATAAGTCCTGAGTTGTGCATGTTTTTATATTGAAACTTGGTGTATATGTGCTATGAGATTAAGTGGTTGTCACTTTATACATAAATATTGCCACGCCTACTTTTACCGTTCCTTATTTACACACAAAATCGTTTGTGCATTGTCTTTAAGATCTCAGGAACGATAACAACTTAGGCCACCCAAATTACGACATCTGTTATCAAGGTTTAAATATAAAGTTATAAAAAAACGAAAGTTGCCACACCCCCTATAACTGCCCACAAATTAACTGAAATTGTTTATTTCAGACGACTTTTGCTGTATTAGAAAAAATTTGTAATTTAGTTTGTGCGGTTACTTTTGGCAACTCAGCTAAAAATGGGCGTGGTCAAACTATAACTATGCCCACTTTTCGAAAAGCATGATAATTACCGAGTTTTGCATGTTTTGTAATGAATCTTGGTGAATATGTGCTATGAGACCCAGTAGTGGTTGGAAAGAAAATTGTTAAAATTGTAAGTGCGAAAATTTGGAGAAATTTAAATTTAACCCAAAAAAACAGCAAAATTTGTAAAAATGTTTTTTTTACCCTCCTGTCCAAAAAACAGTTGGAATACCTCTTTAAAGCCCACGAAAATAAAATTTAAAAATTTTTCTTTCCAAATAAGATCGTTGAAACATTATATTTTTAAGGTAGGCACTCCTTCTGGGTAGAAAGCACAAGTATTAATTTGGGGAACTACTTTTTTGGAAAAAAAATGACCTTGAGCGACCTTTCTTGAGCGAATTTGAAAAATTCTAAAAATTGGTTTTTGTGACGAACTTTCGAATTCCGCTTCAGCCCTCCAAAATTTTGAAAAAAAGTTTAGATCCCAGGATTTTCTTTCCGGGATCCCGGAATTTTTTTAATAAAAAAATTCTATTAGAAATATTCATGCAAATGCAACCATTTCAATTTAAGTGCAATGCAATTCTATGAATATAGAATTAGAAAAACCTTTTGTTGAGACTGAAAAAGATTGTTGGACGATGAGTGTGAATCACTGTAGCAAAGACTTTGCAAAGTTTTAGAAGAATTTGCAACATCAGGTAGTCAGCTATGTGTTTAAAAATTGTCAGATATTCTGACTTAGGAAATAATTTTGTTTTGTGGTGAAGTAAATCGTGATCGAAACTTACAAATTGCTTACGATTATCGTACAACTTTTTCTCCAACTAGCATAGAATCAAAACGGTGCTTCTTATCAGAGCGTTTTAATAATATCCGAACAAAACTCTCTAATGAAAAAAGACGCGTTGGTTAGCTTAATGCATTACTTTAAAAGTAATAAAAACAAAAAATTTAATTTTGAAAAGTCTTTTCCAACCTTAATTTGCCTTAAGCACAAGAAAACATGAAGACGGTGTCTAAAAAAATGATTAACATCTGTATAGTAATACCTTAAACTGTTCTGTAATTTATTTTTTTATATTTTTTGTTCTTTAAATCAATAAAATTTGCTAGTCATTAATATTATTTAAGTTTTTTGTGTTTTTTAAGAATAAGGGTATTCACAATTGTGTGGTATCGTGGTATTGTGGATTTTTTGCCATAGTTGGAAAACACAATTATAAGCACCCTTTCAAATAGAGTTTGTGGTTTGAACTTAAGCTGTTTGTTACTATGCAAAAAAATTAACTATTCAATTTGATGTATTTTATTAATAAAAATAAATATAAACTGGCCATTTTAACCCTTGGAAGGACTTTATGCGTATTATTAAATGTTTGATCACAAATAATCGAGAACTGGACTTACGTGTTTTATGCTGACTCCGAACGGCTTATGTTCTCAAGAAGCCTTACATGGCAATTTTTACTATCTGAGGTTTGCCATTGCCTGCAGAGAGGTGACCACCGAACAGTAAAATTAATTCAATTGAAAAAAACTTTCTGTCTGAGCTGGAATTGATCCCGGGCTACCGCGGTTCCTTAGATTAGGGGCCAAGCACTCTACCCACTAGGCTACGGCCGTCACATATTTTATTACAATAATATATGGCATAAAAAAGTATAACTTGCATTTTACGCTTCTTTCATTTTTGCAATTAGAAAATAACTAGCAACCGATCAGTTGTTTATGAAACTTTAAAAACCACGTTCCTTAAACATAGCATTGGGCTATTTAAAATTACCACACTTTTTGTTTTTATACAAATCTAATCCATATCTGGATCCCGGGGACTTTTCTTAGTCCCAACAATCCCGGGATATCAAAGCCTAAGATCCCGAGGTTTTCGGAATCCCAGGATTGCCTCAACTGCAAAAAAGTTCAAAAATATTCCAACAAAAAATTCAATGATACTACTTAAGAAAAAACTTATGTGATTTTAAAAAATTTTAAAATTAAAAACTTTCTTAAACTAGCAGTATTAAATAACACAATATTTTAAATACATGACAATTCCTTAAAAATACTGAAATGTGATTTTAATAATACTAAAATAAAAATCTTTTTTAATTAGCTGTACAATATATAAAATATAAAAATGTATAAATATATAAACCTTTCTTAAACTAACTGTAAAAAATAATTTTATAATATGACTTCTTTTTTTATTACTTTTATTATTTATATTACAATACTAAATACTAAAACTTAAAAAACTTAACTTAACTTAAAATACTGTAACTTAAGGAAACTAAAATTTTACCTTAAAAATTAAAAAAAAACTTCCTTAAACAAGCTGTACAAACTATTAGAACATTTCAACTTAGAAACACTAAAATTGTGGGACGACAAAAAGACACACGAAAATACCGAGACACATAAACTTATTTTTAGTGGCATACTAAGTTTTTCCTAATCGTATCAAAATTTCAAGATATTTTCAATTAAAATTTAGTCACTTTTGGACTCATTTTTATCTATATTTTCCTTATTTTTGGAGACTAAAAATTTTGACTACCTCCGATTTTTCTGACACTTTTAGAATTTAGTCTATTTTTGAAATGAAAACACTAATTTGAGGAAAAAATTGTTAGATTATTTTTAAAGTTTTTAAGTTCAACATTCAAATTTTGTTCAAATGGAAGAAAAAGCGACAATAAAAATTAAATGTTAAAAAACATAAAATTTTTTTAAAGGAAGGCCAAATGTAAGTCAACTATCAAAAATCTGAATAGCTCGAGACCTTAATCTGATTTGTCAATATTGAGTATGCCACTACATTTTACGACCAAAAATTAAGTTTATGTGTCTCGGCGTTTTTTTTTTTGTGTCTCTTTAAAAGTTGAAAATTTGTCTGCAGTGTTATTAAACTATTGTATTTTTTTTAAATAATGTTATGAACCTGCTGAATGATTTAATTTTATAATTTTTTTTTAAATTGATCTGTTTTTTTAAAAAATAAACAATAAATACTATCCAGAAGTTTTTTATAAACTTCTGCAGAGTTTTGTGTTGCAAAACAAAGCATAACTACTTTGAAACTTCATATTACGTCTACCAAAAAATTTGTTTCCTAAGGTTTGTCAAACCCGGGACTAGTCACGGGATCTCGGGATTGTGTTTTTAAATCCCGAAGTCCCGAAATTGGATGACCTAGTGTGGTATTAATACCACGGGGTTTTTTAACTACACTGAAAACAACGCAATTGTGAATACCCTTAATGTGTTTTGTTTTGTTTGGTTTTTGTTGTTTTATAAATGAATTAATTTAAATTTTTTTAGTTTCAAGTAATAAATAACAAAAAATTTTATTATAAACGTTTTGAATTATTTAGTTCTTAAATTTTTCAATCCCGAATTAGTCCCGGGATCATGGGTTCGAGATTTTCAATCCCGATAATCCCGGGACCGAGAAAAGCTTCCGGGATCGGGCTCCTTAATACATACATATATATCCATTTATAAAATATTTACATAAAATCAAACATGCCTTTTGTTTTGTAGTATTTTTTTGCAAAACATGTCCTGGCGAAGTTTGTAAAATCCCCGAAGTTTTTATGAATGTTCCGATTTTTCGATTTCCATATCTGACAATATCTCAATATGTAAGAGATAAAGAACAATTAGGTGCAGCCATTTTAACTTTATTTCGATTTAATCGGATAGATTAAACTCAGCAGAAATTATATCAAACTCCCCTTAAAGCCTACTTTTCACAAGCCAATATAACCGAATGAATACAATTCATTTATTTCAATTAACCAGCCTACATATAATGAATACTACCATTAAAACAACCCTTATATTTATTATTCGCTTTCAGTTGACATATCTTTCAGTTTAAAATACTTCCCACCAAAATCTACTCTTGAACTTTATTTCAACCACAATGCTTAACCGTGGCTATCATAATCGACTGATCAGCATGGAAAAAAAAAACAACTTCTTTGATCGTATTGCACCACGCACTAAAACAGCTGTCGGTCTGGTTGCCTATCTATTCGCCTGTCTGTCTCGTAGTTTTTCGGCTTGTCTCTTCATGCTTCCTGCTTGACTGTGAACGAGTATTACAAACAACTGTCGCCTAAATACCTTTACTCGAGCAAAAACAACAAAATTTCCTGCTTTGAAGCAATACCAGGCGCGGCAGTGGCAGCACCTTGACAACTGATTGTCCTTAAATTATTAACCAAAGGCAGCTGATCATCCATCCGTTCCGTTTTGATCGTATCTGAGCTGTTGTTAATATGCGATCGCTGTTAACATCATTGCATGCAACAATAAAATTGTTGTTGTCTTGTTGCTATTGTTGTAGCTGATTGTTCATCAGAAGTATGTGTGGAAAATTGTTGAATGTTCGTGGTAAGTGGCGACGATTATGTTGGCGTGACCAAATATTATTGTTTTGTATAGTTTTGTTTTTGTTGTTATTTATTTTTGTTGCACAAAATGAAACAATTATTGTGAGTTTTGTTAGTGTGGGAATACAATTTAAATTCGGTGCGTTTATTAAATGTGGTTAAGAGTAAATTGTTGACTTTTGCTACTGCAAGCATTTTGTAAACATGTATTGCAAAAACTATAGCAGTTTGTTAACACAACGAATAAAAAAATGCCTAATGCAGAAATCCGTCAATTTAAACACCAAACTTTAAAAAGAGGCCGACAAATAATTGTCTCTTTGATTTTAGAAAATCATATTATTATTATTATGGTTACGTTAAGGTTTGTCGATAATGCATAGTTAGACATAGTTTTGGATATGTCATTTTAATTCACAGCTAACACAGAATATGACGCGCTTTGTTTCGCTCCACTCTTATTGCCTTTATATATAAATGTTTTTTTTTTTGTATATATTAACTTAAATGAGCGTCAATCGAAATTCCACTCCAGAGTATACTATGGACTCCATCATATAAAGAGCACAATTATGTCAACCACTCATATTGATGCTGAGATTATCGAGTACACCACTTTTGGAAGGAAACCCCGAAAAGACACATCTATTCCAGCACTAGAGCGAATCCAGCACGAATGACCTGCACTTTATTCTTAGCACTTGACACTTTGAGGCACAAAATCTCCGAAAAAATCCGAGTAACTCGCAAAACCTGCTAGTTGCTTGCTCAAAACGGCGCACTACAAAGAGTTGGTTACAACAAGCATAACAACAACAAACATAATGCCGACTCTACTCAAACCGAACCACAACGACAACAATCGCACAAGCTGAGAACAGTAGAGAAATAAAAAAAAATAAAAATAAAAACTATTTAAATATATAAATAAAATAGAGACACAAAACAACTTCGATGATTTGTAGAAATTTAGCAGAGAATTTAAATGGGTGGAAAAGCGGCATAGTATCGAGTAAAAATCAAGTCAAGTCAAGCAAGAGTAAGGTGCGAAACAGGAAGATAATCAAGAAGAGAGTAGAAGGTAGTGCTAGTGTTGGGGCAGGTGGTGAGGGTGGAAGTTCAAACACGAGCACATTTAAGAACCTCGCATTGACGTTGAGTGGATGCAATGCTTAGATTTTTACACTTATTTTCATTTGGTATTTCTGCTGAGAAAGAGAGTTGGTTCGGTGTATTAGTTGTTACTTTTGACGTTGTTGCTGCTGTTGGAAATTATAGTACAATTTTTTATTTCTTTTGCGTGACTCAAGTTTTTTTGGCTGCATTTTGCACCAAAGTCGAGCAAAGGAGAGTGTTTTCAGAGTTTGTTTGTTTGTTCGTGCGTGTGTGTGAGTGTGTTTTAAGTGCCACTCAGAGCCGTTCTATGTTTGGAGCATTTTGTGCACTTTTACTTGACTTGATTTTGGCCTCAGTCGTTGATGATGAGTTTCTCTAGGTGCCGATTTCTGGGCGCCTGGTAAAAGTCGTTGCCAACTGAGAGCGAGATAAACGCATCCGAAGCGAAAACGATGACGAGTCTTTAAAAATAATTATTAACTCGCTATACAATGAATGAATGAATGCTCCGATTTAAAGCCGCACTGACTTGCAAACGAATTAAATTCGAACATGAAGAGTGTACAATTTTTTTTGTTTTTAGTTGCTGTCGATGTTAACTCGTTGGAAAGATGTATGGATGGATGGATAAATGATACCACTGCAGCCAGGGACTAAGAAATGTGAGAGGCTTTTGTTGAGCTGGAATATGATAGGTAAAACCGCATATAGACAGAATTTATATTTGGGCATAGACAGTATTTTTTATTTTTTTTTTTTTAATTAATATTTTGCATTAATTTTTTAAGAAATTTTAAGCACTTTTTATAGCAGATAGTCGTTGGTTTTTGTTAATATGTTACACTGAAAAAACCATGTGTTCAATTTCAATGTTATTTTTATTTTTTTTTTTTTGTTGATCGGCCAGAAATATGAACCTTGTATTCCCTGCAAAAAATTTTTTGAACTCTAACATACTCTTTTTTGTGAACGCTATCAGAATGTGGAATTCGCTACCTTCAAGAATCAAAAGTATTCGAAATAAGCACAACTTTAAGCATGCAATATTCCAACTTAAATTAAATTTTAAATTTTAAATTTTAAATTTTAAATTTTAAATTTTAAATTTTAAATATGAACCTTGTATTCCCCGCATACAATTTTTTGAACTCTAACAGACTCTTTTTTGTGAACTTCAATATAAACCATGTTATTTTTCAACTTAATTTCGAAGTGGATGCACTTTAAAGAATATAATAACTATAGTGGATCACCATTATTTTGAAGTTTTTTCACTTCTTATTGGAAATCAAATGTTTTCATATTTGATTTAATGGATTCCAATGTGAATTTAAAGATGATTACTTAAAAATGGAGCAACGTAAAATTAACATGATATTATTTAATTTTACGTTGCGAATTTTCCCTGAGTGTAGAGGCCTTTAATTCAATTAAACTTTTTCTTAATTCTGTCAACAGACGCTCGTGAAACGTTTGTTAATGGGGCAATATATCTATTCGAATACTCAGCATTCGCAATTAGTGCTTATTTTTCTGATATCTCTGATGTTTTAAGGTCTTTTGCCTTACCCATTTTTAAAGTTTTATTTCTGTTAGAAAAGTGTAGAGCAGGTGTTATCTAACATATTTATTACATATTTTAAAATAATAAAAAGATATTAATAAAAAAAATTAAATCCAGACGATTCACTTCTTTAAAACTTACTTTTTACGACGAGCTCCACGTGATGTTTGCAATAAGAAACAATTGCATTTGCGACTTTAACTTGATTAAGAGGAAAAAACAGTAAAACTGCTTCTGATTACTGTGCATTATATGAAGAGTAAATGCAGCAGAGTACATAATAAAACAAAAATAAAAAAGTTTCTTTTAAAAAATTGCAGCAAAAGTGTTTATTATAAAAAATAAAAAAATTTTTGGCTCTAAATTTGTGGCTCTAAAATTTAATACGCTTATTTTAGATTTTGTTTTGTAGAAAAGCAATAGCGCTAAATTTTTTTTTATAATTTTTTTTAATTTTAAAAAATATTCCAAAATAAATTTTTTGTTTGGGGCATAAAAAAAGCAGTCACGATATTTTGTATTCAGTATGAAATTAACTAAATCGGACTAAAACCACTACCTCCCTTACAAAGTTACTTTATCCTATCCTTAATAACAGGAAAAAAATATAATGACTTGAAGTTCTTGATATATGTTTTCATTTTTAATATCCACTCTGTATTTGAAATTTGGCACAATCTAATGAAAACTTCGCCTACCTCCCATACAAAATGACGTCAACAAAGTAGTATAACCTTCATAAATTCCTTAAAAATGAATTCACTGCATAAATTGTGTAACTTTAATACTTAAAATGTTTTCTGAGTTTGATGTTTGGAGAAGTTAAAATAAAACCAAGCCTATCATCTATACAAAGTTACGTCATCAATATAACAAAACCTTAAAAACTTCCCCTCGTATTCATAAACCTGTTTTAGCGATAGTTAAATAGTGAAAAACTTTTTTTTATGCATAAGCGTATTTTAGCATCTACGTTCTAAGAGTATTTTAACGATCGTTAAAATTATCCTGGATTTCTTCCTACCCCAACAGCTAATTGCAGAGAGAACTTGAAACTCCG
This sequence comes from Dichetophora obliterata, assembly GCA_963920525.1. Taxonomy (NCBI): domain Eukaryota; kingdom Metazoa; phylum Arthropoda; class Insecta; order Diptera; family Sciomyzidae; genus Dichetophora; species Dichetophora obliterata. The sequence continues at coordinate 155,695,077 of OY986438.1, read as the reverse complement.
GTGGTCTCTTCCACCCCTTTTGCCACCATCGACATCTTTTATAAGCGTATTTATTTTTTGTCGCATACTGACTTTGCTGAATCTGTATTTTTTCCGGAACTCCTCGTCATTGTTTGGTTCAAAGGGGTTGATCCTTGTTCTATACATATTTCTGCGCATTGGAATAGGATTCTCTTCTTCCACCAAAGCTCAGGTATTCAAAATATTGATCATGTCCATTGTTTTTAAATTTTTCTTTACTCTTCACTTCACTTTTTTTTGCTTTTTTAATACCTAAAATTACTTGTCAAAATCAGCAAAAATGTCTATTTTTCGTCAAATTCTTTCGTCAAGCTGTCAGCTGCGAATTGCTTACTGTTTTTAAAAATTCCCATATTGCTTAAAATGCTCATAAAATACGTTTATGCATAAACAGCATTTTAAAGGATAGTTTGTGTTCTAACTAAAAGAGTTGTTAACGATTGCATAATAAATGCAATAAATACTGCCGTTCGAATATACTTACCCGAATATAAGCTGCTGTGGGGTTTTTCAGCTTCGGCCCAGTCGAAGATAATTCCTTACTAGTTAAATAACTATTTTAATAGCATATATACCAAACATTTTGAGCATTTGATGCATTTATACTAGACCGGTTCATTTTGCAAAACTGTTAAAATACTTTGGTGCGCGTCAACTTTCTAAAATTTCAACTCTAAATGAACACAGAAATAACTTCAGACCAAAAAATTTGAACCCCTGACCTTTGTAGAAATCGCTTAAAGGTAATTTTGAAAATATACAGGACCTGAACCACCTTATAAAATACGATGTCGAAAATGAAACAAATATTAAATTTATTTTAATGGCATATTTTAGGGAGTATTTTGAGCTTCTTTTAATTTTTTGTTTCTTTTTAAAAAACCGTTTTGATTATTTTGGTGAAATTTTGATCCTGAAATTTTTTACAAAATATTTTTTTTAATTTTTTATCAAATTTTATTTCAACCTATAAAAAATTTGTAATTTTGTATTTTTGTGCAAAGCTTTAGCTTTACTTAAGTATATCATATTTTTCAAGAAATTTAAAAAAAAAGTAAAAACTTAGTATATAATTGTTACTCAAATTTTTATTTTTTAAAAATATTAATTTTTTTTAATATCTTTTAAAGTTTTAATGTGATTATCTACCACTTACAGCAAATACTATTTTTGCTCCTCATTTGCTGTAATTTAATTGTTGAATTTGGTAATCAAAGCCACAGCTCTCTCTGCAGAGTTATTAACTACTTTAAGCTGTGTGACTATTTTTAGAGCACTTGATGAGCTGAGTTATTACGCCACTCTGCAGGGTCATTTTGTAAATACTCATAAGATATATTTAGTTTTTTGAAAAAAAGTAAAGTATTCTGTGTGACGAAGTCCTCTAAATTGGTACTCGAATAATTATTTAAGGGTAAAGCCTTCCTCAAATGAGTTCCTTGGTTGGTTATTGCCTCTGTCATTTTTTTGTGGGTGTTTCTTGCCAAAGTTTGATCAAAGAAAGAAAAACCAACCAGCTTTTCTCCAAGGTACCACAAATGTTTGATTACGTCCAGTACCACTTTGTAGATAGGGTTCACCTAGTAGTTGGGTACTTCCACTCCCTGAAACTAAAACGGGTAGCCTGTCAACAGTATTGCGGCCAGTTAAGTCGGGTAACAATTTCCCATCCCAACGAATTGTTAATGGGTTTTTTGTCTTGAAATGTTTTGTTTGTAGATTGTTACTTCATTTGTATAAATCATGATATAATTCATATGCAAATGTAGTTGTATTTATCTTTCTTTCTCTCTCTATCTTATTCTTTTGAATACTTGACTTAATATAATTCTAGGGAAAAAATAGTTTTCTTCAACCCAACTTATCTTTACAAAATAATAAGTATTCTAAGAGAAGTGGCAACCCTGTTTAGAGTGAAGTTGAGAACATGGAATAAAAAAAACAAGAAATGAGTAGAAAAATACTCGAAAATATCACGAGTTACTCTATAATTTCTCGAGTAACTCGTAATTTCGAGTTATTTGAAACACCGAGTTACTTGAATCGAAATTCGAGTCGAGTTGCACTATTCGACTCGACTTGAGCTCGAAGCTATTTGCACAGGCCTAGTCGAAACAATAGTCATGAAACACGAAAAACACGGCCGCCTTTACGTTTTTGAATCCCGTACTCCAAAGCCCGACCTCGCACAAACTCTTATTTTTATGCACTTGCACGCAAAAGCACGATGTGTCACGCAAAAATCACGCCACGAACACACCTCTTCTTTACATACATACATATTGCTACCTTAATATAGAAAGGCCCTAACTCATTTTATGTTACTTTACAGGAGATGGAAAAAACTTAATAAAAATTACAATTTTGCGGGTCCGAATTTTCTTGAAATGGATTTTGTATTTAATACACTAACCAATTCAATGCTGTAGCAGTATTTTTGCAGCAATTTTTTTTTTCTATAGCAATTTTTTTTTGCAAAAATCTGTACAAAATTTAATTTGAAAAAAAATGAGTTAGGGCCGTTCTATATTAAGGTAGCGATATATATACCAAAACGTTAAGAATAATTTAATATTATAAATAAACTGAAGGGTTTTTTTTTAAGTTTTCAAATAATTTTATTTTGCCATTTTGAGAGTTTTTTTTTGTTAGGGCGATTTGTCGTGTTTTTAAAATTTTTTCGTGTTATGGTCCCCCAAAATTCGTAATATGCAAATACCGTAGGAAAGCTAAATATTTGCCCAAAAATACAAAACTACAAAAAAACTTCGACGGAGCAAAATAAGAAAAAAATTTTATGATAAAAAATGAAAAATGATAATAGAAAATGAGTTTAAAAAAAAATAAAAAAATTTAAATAAGTCCAAAACATTTTTTAAAATATGCCATTAAAACATATTTAATATTTGTTTTGGTTTTGACACCTGCTTTAATTTTTCCATATAATTTTGGCCCGGTCTAATACATACGTACATATAATTGCTATAATCTAAGGACTACACTCTAAAAAATAAATTTAAATTTACTAAAGTTATTGTAGTAATTTTTTGTTAAACCTCCAACAGATGTGTAATTTTACTAAAAATCTTGTATTAAATTTTGAGGGTTTACCAATTTACACAATTCTAATTAAAACTAAACAATACAAATCTTATATTACTACATAAATTTCATTAAAATTAACAGTTGAATATTCAACATCGACAATATATTCAACAGATGCTCAGTCGAGTTAGCTTGCCAACGTGTTATGATCATTACCTAAAAGTGTTCGGGTTTTTGATTTAAAAAGAGTAGTACGAATTCGGTTTTAGTAAAAGTTAATTGAATGCTCTGTGATTAGTGTCAGCAATATCTGAATTTTTAAAAAAAACCTTTCAAATAACCAAAAAATTTCTTGTGTTTCATATCATTAATTCTTAAGTTTTATTTTTCATTTCGTTATTTGTAGTGCCAATTTGAAAAAGAATAAGCATGAAACAAAAATCAAACCATATCTCTGCACGTACCGTCAAAAGTCACAAATTTTTTGTTAATATCTTTACTTGTTATTCTAATAGAAGTTTAGATTGACTACATAAATTATGGTAAAACTAAATAGAAATTGTTGAATATTTCTGAAATGAGAGTAGTAGATTTTTATTGGTACCACATAGATAAAAGTAACATTGAACAATTGATGTTTGATTTTGCTGCAATATCAATTTCATTGCTTTTTATTTTAAGCAAAATTCAACACTCTTTGTTGAATTTCACTAAATAACAATAGAAACAAGATGTAGTGTGTAAATAAGAGTGTGTAAATTTACTAAAGTTTTAATAGCTAAACTGTCGCCTACAACTATTGTAGTAAATTTCAATAAAAACTTTTTAGAGTGTACATATCATAACCCAGATGAAAAACAAAGCAGGCCTGCCGCCGAAGGAAGGAATGTTGTAGGTTATAATTTTAATGCTAAGTTAAGAAGCAAAAGTATCATGTTTGCTAATGCAACATTCTGGTTAATTTTAAGGGACAACAACTTTAATATTTTCATGTTTGTTGTAATTCGCCGAAACTTTGTGTTTTCGTTGAATCACTTTTGGTTGCAATAATGTGCATCTATGTATATTATTTAACAATGTTACAACAGTGCGAATAGCTCAGTTGGCTAGGGCTTTATTTTTTTTCATGTATTTTGGAATCTTGAGTTGTGGGTTCAAATCCCATCAGAGACAATTTTTTTTTCTTAATGGCTTTTATTTTTTTTTAGTTTTTTTTTAGTTTTTTTTATTATTATTTATTTAGACAAATTGTTGACATTTAAGACTTAAATCTTTTATATGCCGCAAATGAACAACAGATAAAAACTATTGTTTGTTCTGTTTTTTTAGTGATTTCGTTATGTTTGCAATTAATGCAAAATTGCTTATAATAACAAAGCATATGCACTTACACTAACGCGGCCGATGCTCGTCTCCGGATAATGGCAATATTTCAGTTGCCGGCAACATTAGTTGGAAATTTAGCAGACATGCTCTCCTCCATACCCGTTAATATCTTTTTTCTATAGGAATGTCCTAGGCCGACATGTCTGTCAAATTAACTGCAGTAGCAGCATTGCAGCATCCATCTCATGGTCTGAATGCAGCATTAATGCCGAAAGATGCATGCAGCATTACTGCTAAGGCAGTTCATTTGGCAGACATGTATACCATCTGCATTCATAATATAAGATGCATGCAGCATTGCTGCTACGGCAGTTCATTTGGCAGGCATGCCGGCCTAAGGTGCGTTTCATAATTATAAAACCACCGGCAATTTGTTAATATTTTTTAAATGACTGACTGTAGGGTAATACAATGTGCTACGCAAAAGAACACTGAATTGAGAGAGAACTATTCCCCACAACTCGACATCATATTTTTAACTAACGGTACTTTTAAAAGAAAAGAACGATTATTTGCTCTGTTTCATAAGTATAAAACCACTTTCGTTTTTATATTGATCAATTATTTTTTTTATTATTAGTCAGCTAATTGCCCTCCCTTTTTTAAAATAACATTAAATATTCTTGTATTCATACTATCTATTAAATTTTTCAGCAAGTTTCCATCAAGTTTATTCCACTCTGAGACAATCGAATTTTTCAGGGCTTCCACCGTCTCGAACTGCCTACTTTCTTTATACTTATACTTATGAAACAGCGCGAATATTGTTTTTTTACTCTCACAAATACCGTTAGTTAAAAATTAAGTCGAGTTGGTGGGAATCATTCTCTTTTAATTATGTGCTCATTTGAGTAGAACATTATGATACCCTACAGGCAGTCCTCTAGGACATATCAACAAATCTTCGGTGGTTTTATAATTATGAAACGCACCTTATGACATGCCTATACAAAAAAGATATAAGCGGATATGGAGGCGCGCATGTCTCCTATCCTTCCGAGGCATGTTGCCGGCAGACATAAGTAGGGCTCCTTTTCCAACTGGGAAGATCAAGACATAAGAGAAGAAAAAATAATGTGTAAGTAGACTTATAGCATCTAATATATTTAAAAAAAAAAATGTAGTCTTTAGCTTAATTGTGATGATTTGCATCACTTTTTGTTATTTTTAATGTAATTTAGTTTTGAAGATACGCTGAAAATAATAAAATAAATTGTTTTTTTAATGATATTCCACGAGAAAAAATCACATAAAATCTCTTTCGGGCAAGTTTTGGCGGCAAGAACCATATTTTTGTTTAAATATCGATATATATTAATGCATACTATTTTGAAAAACTTGTAAAGATGGTTTTTTATGTTTTTTTTTATACCTACTAAAGTTTCCAAAGTTTTTAGCTTTTATGCACTAAAATGCTTATTTTTAAAAAAATCACAAGAATAAAAAATAACAATAAAATAACTACAGATTAAGAAACATTAAATATAATATTTTTATTATGTTTTATTTCAATTCCATTCTCTTAAAGAACAAAAAAAGGTGAAACTCTTAAAACTACGGGTTTTACAAATTTTTTCATTAAAAAATTTTAAATTTTAAGTAATTTTCTGGCAAAACCTTAAAAGATTACTAGGTGCTTTTTTTTATTTTCCCAATCTGATGTATCAACTGTCGATTAGTAAAAAATTGTTGTACTATATCAAAAATTTAACTTTTTTCTATTTATGGCCACGATCTCCCACTGTGCGTCTTAGTAATTATTTTCAATACTTATATTATTGCTTCTATCATTAAAGACATGACTTCTAAAAATTCTTCTACATATTTCAAGCAATATTAAACTTTCAAGAATGCTAAATATATCGCGATGTCATCGTCTAAGCTTATGCAATTCAGCGAACGTCTTGTGCAAAACTTATGTTTCTCAGTCGTATGAGCGCCTTTGATACTACCTCCACAGCAACTTCTTGCAATAAAACTCACTTCGAGTCTGTGAGATCTCCTCCTTTGCAAAACTTTACAAACTTGTGTCGCCTGCTCCTCCAAGACATCTTAACTTCCTCACTTACCACTCTGCTTACTGCTCCTATCGCAATGAAGTGAACCACAATAACTTGACTCGAGTGCGTTCTACTTGCATCGCTTTGTTCTGGAAAAAGTTTAAAGTTGTTGTTTTTGTTTTTGTTGTTGGCAATGCATTTATCTGTATCTTTGCTGTATCTTTGCAACATGTATTTAGTATTTGAAATTGGTTCATATCGTTTCACAAAGCAACGCAACTCATTTCAACGCTGCGCGATGCGATGCGATGCGATGCGCTGCAGCTAAATTGTGCAGTGCAGCAGACAGCTAAAGAAAGCGTTTGGAAAAAAAGAAACCTGCTTCCCTGTTGCTAGAAGCGTCATCATTGCAGTTGGCAACGCAACGCGCGATTTGCAGCGCATCTCTACGCTAAGTTGTTGCTCTCAGATACTTCCGGTACAACTCGTTCGTACTAGCACGTTTAATACGTGCGCTTCATTGTGCATCTGTTGGATTGCGGTCGTTGGCATCAATATCTGCTGCTGCTGCTGCTGCCGATGCCGATGCCGCCTGTCGGAGGAGGAGAAGTTTTCTATCTATAAAATGAAGCATTTTGGTGTAAAATTTAAGAAAATGCTTCTTGCTTTCTTCTTTCTTTGTCTTGCGTCAGTGTTTATTTCATATTATTTTTTTTTGGTTCTTTTGATTTTCAATTGAGTTTTACACCAGTGTAAAGACTTGTTTTTGTTGGATTAAGTGTGTGCATCTTTCTTTGTTGTTGCAGTTGTTTTATTTTTTGGGTATTTTCTGCCCATTTGAGTTTGATGCCATCGTCTCATCGTGTTGTATTGCTGCCATGCTATGTGCAAGGCGCTTACTTCAGCTCGAAGTACATATTTTGACAGATGTATTTTTCGGGTTTGTTCTGAATTTTGTTGAGTTGATAAAATAACCTGAGCGGGGCATTTTTATTTATGTAATAATAACCTTCTAAATCTTACCATTGCAAGACCGAATAAAAAAAAATCTTTTCTCATATTGACTTCACAAGAAATGCATTTTTTGTTTTCAATAGTTCTGAAACAACAGTTGTGAAGCTATTAAAAATAAATGCGCTTTTTAAGCAAAAAATTAAAAAAAAGAAACAAAAAAATATTCTCTCCGAAGTTTTTTAGAAAACTCGAAAAATATCTTAGTTATCTTCTATTTGAAGTTTAATTTGTTGATATATGTAATTCATGTAACATTCTTTCAAAGATATTTACGAAGACTTTATATGATATAATACAATTATTAGGAAAATATTATTATTAAAAGAACTTCAAAGAATTAAAAGAAAATAATAATATATATTTATTTATTTATTTATTTATTGGCCAAACAAGGCAATGCAATTTACTTATTCTAACTTATTCTAACAGGTTTTGTTTACTTATACTAAGATTACTAAGTTTTTTGTTTTTCTTCTCCCCTTTCCTTGTTTTTATTTTATTTTTTATTTGGTGCTCTTAGTGGGCATACTCCGCCCACCGGTTTGACATGATTTCAAAAACCATGTCAAAAATAAGAGAAGAGGAGGAAAACAAGAGAGACTATATACACACTTCAGATACGATGTATATACATTATTCTTAAAGACTATAAGGACAAAAGGACGTAAATGGGAGATTTGGAGAGGAATGTTAAAGAATTTTGATTTATTAAACAAATCAATAAATGCTTATACATTAGGGCGGGTCGATTTGCAGGGAGTGAAAAAATTCACAAATTTCCCTATAATTTCCGTATTCTTTGGGTTATTCCATGAAAATTTGCCGAAGGAACCATAATTCTATCGTTAAAATCGAGTCCCCTACTTTTTGTTGGTAGATTTTTTCCCAAATTGACGTTCGTATGAAATATTACCTACACGTTCACATCCATAACTCAAAAACTATCGATCGGGTTTAATCGCCAGTAGGCGCGATGGAAAGGTGAGCTCATTTTGATCAATTTACAAATTTCTAACATTGGTACAACGGTTCAAAAGTTACGGGCATTTTTGTCCAAATTTTGGACCATTTTTCCATTTTTTTCATGATTTTGTCCAAGAATATTACTTTCATGGCCATTTTTTTGGCTCAATCCATTATTTATTTCAATTAACAATTCAGAACGAAGAGTTTAAGCCCAAATTTATCGAATTCGGTTGATTAATTCATGCGATATTGCTAAAACAAAATAACACATAAAACCAACTTTTTGATTTTTTTCCCTTTTTATTTTTTTTTTTTCTACAAAAGTTCAAATTAAGAGATAATAAAGTATCTATCAACCTATTATTAAAAAAAAATAATTCAATTTGAGTGTAGTAAAAGACAAAATGTGAAAAAAACATTATTTTTTCTGAAAGTCTGAAAAAAATGGAAAAATGGTCCAAAATTTTGACAAAAATGCCTGTAACTTTTGAACCGTTCGACCAAAGTTGGAGATTTTTTTTTGTAAATTGATCAAAATAAGCTCACCTTTCCAACGCGCCTACTGTCGATTAAACCCAATTTGTTTGTACACGATGGATGTGAACGTGTAGGTAATATTTCATACGAACGTCAATTTGGGAAAAAAACTACCAACAAAAAGTAGGGGACTCGATTTTAACGATAGAGGTATGGTTCCTTTTGCAAATTTTCATTGAATAACCCATAGAATACGGAAATCATAGAGAAATTGTCGTAAAATAAATCAAGCCGCCCTATTATACATATAAATCCATACATGTATATAGTTCATCTGAGGCCTGGGTTAATTTACTTAGTTTAATGGTGCTTAGTTTGATAAAGTATTTATTTAAAAAAGTCACTTGCCTAGAAGTTATAATTCTGTGAAATTTCTGTAAATAACTTGAAATGGCTGAGCTGAAGTCATAAAACTTGCCTTGTAATTTTAACATTCACATGTTTCTACGGCATTCTGTCTTGCACATAACATAATTATTTCCCTTTCATTTTAACTTATTTGTATCTTTATTCGAAACCAAGGCAGACTTGACTTCATAGGTAAATACTACTTTTTACATTTTTGCATAAAGATATGCAGCTGGGCGAATGTTTTCATTCAGGCACTTGACCGAACGTAAGAAATTTATTTAAAAATTACTTTTATTTTCGTTGGAGCGGTGTTGCCATCTTGTGAGCCCTGTATATTTTATTTTGTGGGGGCCCAATTTGAATGCCTCTAGTTTCCTTTAACCAGACTGACAGGTGCTACCTCCTCAAAAAGGTGGCACCAACCTCCACCAAAGGTGGTACCCTAGTGTCAATATTCGAGATACAATGTTTTTCTTATAGTGACACGTCCTTTGAAAAATTCCGCCTACTTTCTTCATTGTGATTTGTTATAATTCTACCTTTTCTTGTACCGAATTTGCCTACCCTAGTGTCAATATTATTCGAGTAACAGTGTTTTTCTAAGATTTTGATGCCCTTTGTCAAATAACGAAAACTTTTCTGGCCTTTTTCTGACCTTCTTCTGACCTTCTGACTTTTCTGAATTTGTAATAATTGTGCCTACCCCTGTACTAAATTTCAGTACCCTAGTGTCAATATTAACAGAGATACAGTGTTTTTCTAAAAGTGACACGCCCTTTGGCTATTACCGCCCACTTTCTTCATAGTGTTTTGTAATAATTCTATGCATTCTTGCAACGAATTGCACTGCCCTAGTGTCCATATTATTCGAGATAAAGTGCCTTTCTCATATTGCCACGCCCTTTTGTCCAATAACGCCCACTTTCTTGATAATTGTTCCTACTTATGTACCAATTTCCAGTACCCTAGTGTCAATATTAACTGAGATACAGTATTTTTATTTTATTGCCACGCCCTTTTGTCCAATAAATCCGACTTTCTTGACCGTAAATTTTTATAATTATGCCTACCCCCGTACCTTATTTCAGTATCCTACTGTCAATATTATTCGAGTTACAGTATTTTTCTAATATTGCCACGCCCTTTTTCCAAATACGCCCACTTTTCTGACAGTAGTTTGTAATAATTATTAATACCCCTGTACTTAATTTAAGTACCCTAGTGTCAATATTAACTGAGATACAGTATTTTTATTTTATTGCCACGCCCTTTTGTCCAATAAGTCCCACTTTCTTGACCTTAAATTTTCAGAATTGTTCTTACACCTGTACCTTATTTCAGTGTCCTAGTGTCAATATTATTCGAGTTACAGCGATTTTCTAATTTTGCCACGCCTTTGTCGAATAACGCTAACTCTCTTGACCGTAATTTGTAATAATTGTTCCTACCCCTGTACCAATTTCCAGTACCCTAGTATCAATATTAACTGAGATACAGTATTTTTCTTATATTGCCACGCTCTTCTGTTCAATAACGCCCACTTTCTTGACCGTTCATTTTCATAATTATTACCCCCTTACCTTATTTCTGTGTCTTAGTGTCAATATTATTCGAGTTACAGTTTTTTCTAATACTGCCACGCCCTTTTTCAAATTACGCCCACTTTTCTGACAATAATTTGTAATAATTATTCCTACCCCTGTACTAAATTTCAGTATCCAAGTGTCAATATTATTCGATATACAGAGTTTTTCTAATATTGACACGCCCCTTTGTCGAATACCGCCTAGTTTTTTAGACGGTCATCTCCGCGCTCAATGTCTCTATCTGTTGACTAAAAAATTGTGGCAATTGGGTAAGTACTTTAGAAGTTATCGATGTACATTAGGGTGGTCCTTATTTTAGAAATTGTTGACCACCCGATTTTTTTGTTCCTTAGCGTCTAAAATAAGTCCCTATTTTTTTTTTATAACAACAATAACACTTGCCGCTCGGAGCTTGAAGTTTACACAGAGGCAATGCAACTGAATAAGCATTAGGGCGTATCAAATCACAATTTTTTCGAATTTCACATTCTAAGGGGTCTCAAAAGTTGCATAGGATGGTCAAGATCTCAAAAAAAAAAGAATTTTGGAAAAAAAGGATGTCTTTCTCTCCCGCAAGTACAAAATTGTTTTTGAGAAAACAGTAAAAAAATAACGATCTCAAAATGCTTTGTTTTTTTTTTAATAAAAACTACAGATGTCTTAAAGCAAAAGTAAATATAGACTTTCACTAACAATATCTTGTCAAACGAGATGCCACTCTGGATTTTATCCATAGTGTCCTGTGAGAAGGATATTCGAGTTTAAAGTGCACTCGAGATAGCACAGAATTTAACTACTTTACCGCAAGAGATGGAGTCCCCAACCGCCAAAATTTAAAAAAAAAAATATTTTAAAATTAAAGTGTGTTTAACTACCTTTCCATCGGTATTTGAAATTTAATATTTGGTAGTGATGAACTCTAGTAAAAATCGATTTTCGACGTTTTAGCCGATTTTTGTCAATTTTGTGCACCCTGTAACTCCGTCAAAAACAACTCCAGCATTTTTTCCTTTAAATGAAGTTTTTTATTTCCTTCAGTGATGCTTCATGCAAAATTTCACCCAGATCGGAGATTCGGTCATTTCGTAAGGCCGGTACTTTCAAAATGGAATTGCTGTTTTGTTTTTTTTTTCTCATATGTAGAAGAAAATTTTTTTAATTTCTACCTGGCGGCACGTGTTAATAAAGTTCAATTTCTTTGAAACATTTTTTATGCATTTTTTATATTCTGGAACATAATAAATGGGTGCTTAAGAAAAACAAACGAAATTTTTTTTCTCCATACAAATAAGGACCAGTCTAATGTACATACATTTAATAAAAAAGGACCAACCAACTTGAGAACCCTCTCCTTTTTGAAGTCAGTTAAAAATAAAATATGTCCTGAACGCGCAATTTTGGCGCGAAATATGAAAAAGAATCTTACAACTAAATACATAAATCTATTAATTAAAGTTTTTTCCTAATTTAAAAAACAAATAAAGTCAACATAATAAATCAATTAATTTTATATGTTTTATAAATTTCATAAAATAATGCCTATTTAAATTTTTTAGGGGTATTCACGATACTGCGTATTTTACACTACCTCTGAAAACATATACAAGCTATTATCGAAGGTGCGTTCACAATAAGTATTAAAATCTTGCCAATTTGGTAACAAAAATTTATGAAAAATACACCACATCATGAACAACCCTAAAATTATTTTGCAACTGGCAGCCGTGAAATTTTGTGCCGTTACAGAATTTCCAACTTTTTTTTTTTAAATAAAACCAATATCTATATTTTTATACAAAAACATAAAAAAAACTTTTTAACATTTTTCATTTTAACTATTCAAGAAATCTACAGTTAAGTTAATTTTAAGAAAACTCTTATCGTTTTTTTTTAATCTTCTGCAGTCAATAACACTGCGATTATAACTGTAATTTTGGCAAAATTTCAAAAAGTCCATTTTTAGGAAATATAAAAAATTCACAGACGTTTAACTTCTAAATTGATATCATGGGCGTCCGCATGGGGGGAAGGGGGTGCTCGCCCTAGGCAGGCAAAATTTTAATATATCAAAATATTAAATGAAAAAAACTGTAAAGTACAAATTAAAAATTTTACGGGAAAAGCAAAAGACTTTCTTAATTGTAAGTTGCACTTAATCTTGGGTTATTTAGAGCTTTCTTTATACAAACGCCATTTTTAGTTGTAGGAGTGTAAAGTTTTGCAGCAACTTGTATTTTGATAATGTGCATCATAATTAATCAAAAAATTGATTTTAAATTGTTTGAAACTAACGGGTTTATTTATTTCGTATGACGGACGATATGGTCATTATGAATATTAATATATTTTGAAGAAATTACAAAAATACTTTTTTTATGTTAATTTATAAATAAAGCTGATCTAAACCATGCATTTTTAAATCGAAGAATTCTATTTGTAATATTAAGCCACGAATAGGATTCATAAAATGGTCAAAGTTTGGAACATGTTACGAATATTTTATTCGTATTCGTACAAAAAAAAAATGTATATAATATGAATAAATTTGTTACATTTACGAATGATCCTAATACCTAATTGCGAAAAAAAACATTTTGTCTGAGCTCAGGATTGAACCGTGGTTCTTTAGCTTACAAGTCAGCTACTCTTTCAGTAGGATATGGCTACCTTGCAATCATACATTTCTTTATCGATAGTTAAGCGCATAAAAGTGATAAGTGAAAATTTTTAAATTTTCAGAAAAGCTTTTTTCAATATATTTCAGTTAAACAAATAAAAATTTTTTTCTGAAAACTTAAAAATTTTGACTTATCACTTTTGTGATCTTAACCATCGTATTATTTGGTAATTTTTCGACAAACCAGGCTGAAAGATTTCGGTTTCAGATTTTTTAAACTCAACTGATAATTCTACATTCTACGAATAATGCGTATGGTCAACCTACGAATGAATGTTTTCTACTAATATTATTTTTAATTCGTAAATAGTATGAAACCATTGGTAAATACTACGAATGTAATGGAAGTAAATAAGAAGTTATTCGTACGAGAAATTGAAAAATGTTAAAGAATGATATACCTTATTAGTCCAAGATCATTCTTCGCAGCAACAGATAGTAAGGGGCATTTAACTTAATAACAGATATAAGCTTTGACGAAAAGCAAATTTATGTTTAAAAGTCCTTGTAAACAAGCAGAAAATAAAGCAAAATAAATTTTATAACCATAAATGTTTTTCAAAAAGTCGGCATAAAAAAATAATTTTTCTGTCATAAAAATGATCTAATTTCGATAATTTTTTAATTTTTCCTATACAGCTTACAATACTAAAATAGCTTAAAATCCTGCAGCATTTAAATTTGAGAAAGTTGCAGCAATCTAGGTGATGGCAAGGCTTCTAATTCAAAAACAAAAGAAAAAATTTGGAAATCTATACTTATAATAAAACTGTAAAAAAATCTGTACATTGAATATTTTTTCGTAATTCTTTTTGCACTGAACATTTTGAAGGATGTGGGTTACAAAAATAAGATTTTTAAAAATATTGTCTGTCTGTTGTCTGAACGAGCATCACGTGAAAACTATTAGATGGATTTTATTCAAAATTGTCATGTAGGTTCCTTACATCTCTGGTCGGGACATAGGCTACTTTTTATCACCAAAAAGAGGACTCTCTTCAAAAAACAATTCTTTTGTAAAATAAAGAAAATTAAAAACCCTAAAAAGTGAGTTAAAAATTAGAGATACGTTTGAATATCCTATGAAAGAGTTTTTGGTAATTAAAAGGGCTATAAGCACCACCTGGACAGCTTTTGTTTATCTCTAATGAGTACCCTACAATATGCATTTTTTTTAACCAATATATGGTAATGCATACTAACTTTTAAATTTTTTAACGATAATAAAGAAACAAAAAATTAAAAAATTACTGCAACAGTTTCGTTAGCTAAGGATTTATATTTTTTATATTTTTTTTTAAAGGGTTCAAAAAATGACTTTTTCTTCCAAAAAATGGTGCAAAAGTTGTTTTTGCTGTAAAAATAATAAAAACTGAAAATTTCAATTTTTATACTCTTTCATAGGATGTATCACGTTTGACACAAAATTGGAAATCAATTTTTTTTAAAATTTTGTTTTTATAATTTCTAAAAAATGCTTTGCCCTTAAGAGAAGTTTCTTGGGTTTGAGTTCAAAAATGGTTTATTATTTGCTTCGTTTTTCGAACTGTAGCTCAGTTCTGTAACTAATCTTTTGAACTTGCGACATACAGTGTTGCGCAAAACAATAGCAACAAAATAAGTGCGCTGCAACAAAATGGTGTATCTTTTTTAATATTGGGGACACACAAAAATGATTATAGGAATCAAAGCATATATTCATAAATCATATATTAAACAAATCAAATTCAAATTTGGTTTTGTTTTTTTTATTAAATTTAAAATTAATGTGACTACATTCAATTTGTCTGAGAGCAAAACAAAAGCAACAAAATTTGAAAAATGTAAACAGAGAACAGAAGTTCAAAGAATTATTGGTAAAAGTTTCGTTATTGTAAAGCAAGTGTTGTTTGTAAGTCATAAACATATAATTTTAGTTTTTTTTGTGCTAGTTGTGACATTGACTGTTCCATTTATAATGGCACGTTTTAAATACTGTGAAGCTCTTAAATTAAAAATTATTTCCGAATATAAAAACGAAAATTCACAAATATCTTACGTGAAACAGTTTGATATTAATCGGTTAATAGTTTGCAGATTAACAAAGAAATATACCTTCACAAAAGACGTAACAACGGTACATTAAAGAGGGCGACCGCGGAAGACATCGCTGCGTGATGACAGGAACATTTGTGGTGTGTTCAAACGCATTTGCCACATCCAAAGAGGTTGTTCGGACACTTGATTCAGATATCCACCACCAGCCGTTGAGAACGATTAAAGAAGTTACAGACCGGCAGAGAAACTTTTGCTTACAGCTAAGCATAAAAAACAAGGTGGATGTTACAATTTCAACAATTCTGTCTGAAATTGTGACAACAAGTTGCAATTTATTGTTTTTTAGACTCAGTCTTGCAAAAGAGCTCCTAAATTGGACCGTTAAAAAAAATCGAAAACCGTTTTTTAGCGATGAATCAAAATTCAACTTGATTAATTCAGATGGGATGTGCACGGTACGACGCCAGCCAGGTACACGACTTGAAGCCCGAAACTGCAAAATAAATTTTAAACACAGAGGCGGTGGCATTATGGTCTGGACTTGTTTTTCCTATAATGAACTTGAACCATTTCAAAAAATCGATGGAATTATGGATCGATTTTAATATAATGACATTTTAGAAAGCAAGATGCGACCACATTCGGAGTGGAATATGTCGCTTCAGTGAACGTTTCAGCCTGACAACGACCCGAAGCACACTTCAGAGCTCATTAAAGATTACATTAGAGGCAATGAAATTCAAGTCCTTGATTGGCCGGCACAATCACAATGACTTGAATCCCATTGAAAATCTTTTTGGGACTTTGACGGCAAAAGTTTCTGGTCAAAGGTTTTCCAATAAGACTGCACTGTATGAAGCCCTGAAACTTAATTGGGAACATATACCTAATACTAACATATCTACTTTAATAGAGTCGATGCCGCTCAGATGTGCAGCGGCTATCTAGAATAATGGATCTTCCACTAAATATTAACTATGTTGCTTTTGTTTTGCTCTCAGACAAACTGAATGTAGTCACATTAATTTTAAATTTAATAAAGAAAACAAAACCAAATTTGAATATGATGTGTTTTTAATATGATGTATGAATATATGCTTCGGTTCCTATAAACATTTTTGTGTGTCCCTAATATTTAAAAAGATACACGATTTTGTAGCAGCGTACCGATTTTGTTGCTATTGTTTTGCGCAACACTGTATAATGACGCATTTCAACGTCTTTTCTAACCATGTATTTTAACTTGAACTTTTCCATTTATCTTAAAAGAGCTTGAGTTCAGTCATAACAAAGGAGTTTAGACAAGCTTGTGGGAGCTTATCAAAAATTTTATTTTAAAAAATGTGTATATTAAAGATTTTTGATGATTAATGTTATATTGAAATTAAAGATTTTGTTAATCTGTGTTTGCCGTTTAGATAAATGCACTAGACGAAAGTTATTCTATTGTGAATATTTTGTAGTTAACAAACAGAAAATCAGATCACATATGGTCATTTTCACTGTCGCGCACGTTACGTTCGTACGCCTTTTTTATTTTAAAAATAAAAAAACGTCAGGACAAATTTCAACTTTTTTGTTTTATTTTAATCTTTGGATATCAGAAGAAGATATATCTAGAAGTGCTATATTTAGTGTAAAAGCTTGAAGCGATCGAAATTATTGTCCAAAGATATAAGCAAAAAAAAAAAAGACGCGTTACGATACAAAAACTATAAGTAATTTTTGTCGATATCTATAAAAACAAAAAAAAATCTGCACGAGTTTTTTAATGAAAGTTATTTTAATATTATTTAGAATAAAAGTGGTATACATTCACAATTCTTTCGTTGAAAAATATATTTTTCATTATTTTTCTACAAACCATAATATGATACGCTACGATACATACGTAACGATACAGATTTTTCGCTTGAAGAAAGTTGTACTTATTTTTTATAGTTTTTTTTTTTTTATTAAATTAAACTAGAAAAACATATAAAATTTAATTTAGGTTATAAAAATCAGAAACTGAAAAAAAATTTCATTGAACTTTTTATTATACGAGAATTTATTTAGTTAAATTTTTAAGTTAAAATATTTCAACTTTTGTTACCATTTTTTCAACTTTTGTTGCTATTCAGCATTTTTATTGCCATTATTTTTAAATTTAAACTGAGATCAGCTCCCAGTACTCTCACAATATAAATTTAAATATTTTTTGTCTTTTATAGAGGTTTAAAAGGATTTTCAGTAATATTGAATTTTTCTGTTGCGGTAGACCTTTGACATTTCAACAACATACTAAATTGACATATCAACATCGTTTTAAAAAATATCTACAAATTAAAATAAAATGAAAAAATGCATAAAATAGTTATTTTAAATTGTTTATAAAAGAGATTTATTAAAAAAATTCATGTGTTAGTTCAGTTTTAGTTGCGAAAAGTCTCTTCCTTACCAAAAATATTGAAATGGATAGCAATCAATTTTGGTTTCATAGTTTATTATTTCTATTAAAGACGCTAACACAATATCTGAACTCAATAATATTTTCATTTTCGCACTAATATTCATTTTAACAACATTTTATAATTTATTACCTCAGTAAATTTTGTTTGAGTTTTTATGTTTTTGTGAGTGAAATTTTTCTTTAATTAAAATTTCACATTTCCAAAAAAAAAAAACCTTTTTATTCCATCGAAAAAAGCTCAGTTTTGCATTTGTATAAATAATTCGAATTCATTAAATGTTTATTTCATGATTAAAATTTAAAATATCAGAAATCGTTTATTGCCATTTTTACTCGAATAAAGGATTTTTAATAGCACGTATTCATTTATAGCAATTATTTGAAAGCACCCACCTTTCTGTTCAGAACAATTTTGAAATAAAATTAAATGATTTATTTAGTGAATAAATATCCCATTGAAATTTTTTTCAGCTCCTCATAAGACCACAAAATTTTCATGCAAATGACGTCATGGGGTCGATTTAATATATTGCATAGATAATTCAACAGTTAGCTACAGAATGCGCAAAAATACGATGGACAATTTTTTGAATAATTAACGCTTTAATGTTTTTGAATGTGCTATAATTACAAAAAAAAAAAAAAAAAAAAATATGGGGTTAAATAAATACGCTTGTGTCATCTTAGGTACATATTTTGCTAACAAAATTATTTCGAGACTTTTTCTGCTTTTATAAATAATTTTAAAACGAAGAATGAATTTTCAGTCACGATAAATTGAGGTTTTATAAATTTTGTCAAGTTTAAGCACAAGTTAATAAAAAAAAAAAAAAAAATTAAATTTTAAATATAATCTTATCAAAGAAGTTTATAAAATAACCGAGTAGTTTAACATTTCGATAGGGCAATTGTTAAGATGACACCGATGTTTTTCAATAAAGAAATTAAGCGATTTCAAGAACAACGTGACCATTTTATTAAAGATTATAATTAGAAAAGGGAAGAAAAAACGGAAACAAGTAAAGAATACAATGCAATGGAAGTGAATAATAATATTGTAAAAGATAAACGTCAAAGTATGTTGTGACTGACATATGATGCATGTTGCCACCTTCCAACAGTAATTGATGCAGCAATTATTTTAGCTTAAGCATTGCTTAAATCAATAATTCAAGCAATACATTTTTCTGAAAGTTTTCTATATGACCTTATTATTTATAATTATGTTAATTTTCTATTATTTAAATTCAAATTCTAAACATTCAGAATTGTATTAAAATCATAGAATATTAGGGTACTATTTCAGTGTGTAAGAAAATACAAGTTTTTTTAATTTTAATATGGTTTTTTAAGGTCTTAGGAATACGTATACAAAATTTTAGAAAAAAATATCAAATAGAAAAAAAGTTATAAAATATATTATATTCGTATGTCGCGTGATATTCAAGAATCTTTAAGTCTTTAATCGTGTTTTTCTCGAAACAAGGTTTTTCGAATCGGCTTCTAAGATATCTGAAGTTCTACTTGTTTGATTTCGATGAATCTTGATTCATTGTGATCCTTATTAAGCACTAGACCTATAAATAGCAAAAAAAACTTTTATATTTTTTATGTATGGCTGAAAGTTGCGGCAAAAAAGGGGGATTTTTGTACATTTGTTTTCAACGAATACCTTTTTTGTATTTTATTTTATTTGCGTAGGTTGAGTGCTCAACTACAACCTTTGTAAATGCAGGAGACGAGAAACCAATTGCAACAATTTTTTAAACACCCAAACTTCAACGCCCCAAAATTAACAACAACTATAGAGACAAAAAAAAAATTTTTTATTTCCTCATGAACAATTCTTCATTAATTAAAAATTTGAATCATTTAAATTTTTAATACTAGGTAAAAAAATTAGTAAAAAAGGTATTTTTTTATAGCTACACACTGTAATAGTACCTTTACATATTCTTTAAATGCTAATATTTTTAATATTTCAGGTCAAAGGTCACAAAAATATTCAGTGAACTCCTTCTCCCTACTCTAATTTCTTAAAAAAAAGTTATCAGAATCGGTTCAGAAGCACGGAAGAACTGTTTCTCCCACGCATATTTCTATATATACAGAAATGGCTTAAAACATAAGTTTGTGTATATAACAAATGAGAGTTATATAGTGTGGTTTGAAATATTTAAAAATTTTTTCACAGAAATTATTTCCTGAGTTGTAGAACTTTGCAAAAAATTTAAAAACAACATTTTGAAAAATTGAATTTTCATCAAAAAAATCATTGGGGGTAGCTCATGAATTTCGATGATAGAAACTGTTTATTGTCAAAATTATGTGTCAAAATGAGGTAAGTTTTGCAAATAAATGATATGTCATATGAAAAAGTGAGAAAAAAGAAAATGTAATAAGGAAAAAAATTACAACAAAAAAAATGTTGTAATATTTTTTAAAACAATATAAAACATTGAATTGATAAGATAACGGTTAATCTTTTTTTATTTCTTTAAAGTAATTTATTTGGTCTTTCAGACAAAGAAAATTTGTTGAAAATCGATAAAAAAATGGCTGAGATATTTGCTTGCAAAGTCAAAACTTGAAATTTCAATAGATTTTTCTCATTCTGAGGTGATGGGCTTGTTTCAAGGAAATACGTTGTACTGAGAAGATTTAAATTTTTTGAGATATATAAATAATTTTAATGTCATTTTAAGGGAATTTTTTTTAACATACTATCCGTGGAAAATATTACCAAGAAAGCTTTCGTATACCGTTATATTCCTCAACCAACGCCTTTTCATACAAAAATACGTTGTGCTGAGAACATATTTAGTTTTCAAGATATCGCTATGACTTGTATGTCAAAATAATGCACATTTTTCAGACTTTGCTATTTGTAAGAAATTTTACCACCACAACATATATTCATTCTTGTATAAAAAAATGCTTATTATAGGGTATCCGTAAGAGATGGCGCAAAACGTTGCAAGTATTTTTTGCACATCTTATTAATGTCTAAAACTCCCTCTTATTTTATATTTTTCCATCTGTTACAGTTTAGCTTTTATTTAATAAATGCTCTTTTTACGCTCATATTTCAGGTCGAATGTCACCAAACTAAAATATAATCATACTGTGCAGCAAGATCTTTTATTTGATTCACCATTCTACCTCTTCATTCACCATTCTACCTTTTCCTAGCCCTGAGATTCCTTACTAAAAATAATACAAACTTTCAACGTTAATATTTCGGGTCACAGGTCATAAATTTAAAATCTAAAATAATTTCGCACATATGAGGCGTAGTATCTTTCGAATAATATAAGTTTCATTGCCCTTTTTCTAAAATTAATATCGAAAAAGTGTGCGACAACATTTGATGTTTGTCTATTAATATATTAGATGTATTTACATTTTGGGGCCTCTCTACTTTGCACTAGACTGGCCAAGCATTTGTGTGAAACATTTTATTATCTCGAAAATTAATATGACTAATAAATAAATAAATAATTTTACTCATTTCTCAATATTTTGCTCATAATACCCATTTTTTAAAAAAAAACAGTTTGTATGTCTCTTTTTATTTAAATTCTCCTTAAAATTTACTATTAAGCATAAAACTGGAAAAAATGTAAAAGAGTTATATTGTACTTTTCGAAAAGAGTTCAATTTTTTTTTAAAAAAAACCTTAAAAATTCAAATTTTTAAAAAATTCCAATTAAATATTGTTGAAATATTTTCCGAAATAACACTTAATACAAATACAGAAAACTATGTGATTAAGTTGAATAACTTGTTTGTTATGAAATTTTTTACTAGAAGTGTAACTTAATCGTAATCTTGGAAATTACGAGTTTGGGTATTTTTACGAAAAAAAAAAAAATCTAAAAAATGCAAATTGTAAAAAACGACAAAATTGTAAAAATTACGGATGACTATGGCATAGTCTTAAGCTATTTTGTGCAAAAAATTTTTAAAACCAAATTCGGCCTAAAATGTTATAGCTGTAGAAACTTGATTTTATTTTACAAAAATCTTCATTGCCTGTTTTGGCCTTTCGAACACAAAAACAACTATAAAAATCGATAAAACTGTATTACTCATTAAAAATGATATTAGTAATTTTAAAAAAATATTTCTGATCTTAGTTAGAAAAATGTTTGGAACTTCAGGGCTGCTAACATATCAAAACCAAATATTATTAAGTTTTTTTTTACCGCCAACGCGTTGTCATTTTTTACAATTTTGTATTTTTGTATTGTAAGGCCTACCTTTTGAAGGTTCTGATTCTTTTCATATTATTTAATATAAAAAAATTTACAAAAAAAAAAAATTCCAAGAAAAATTTAAATACTCAGAACAGTTTGTAAAAAAATTTAGATTTAAACAAAATAATTTTTTTTGTCCGAGTTGGGTCTCGAACCCGGGCTCCCGAAAACTAACACATTACATATTATACTATATGAAAATATTTATATGGAAAAACTCCAAGCCTTCTCTATGAAGAAAATTTAAAAAAAAGCCTTTAGTATGAAGAAAATTTATAAAAAAATGTAAATACACAGAACAGTTACTAAAAAACTGTAGATCTAAAAAACCCAACAAAAAAATTTTTTGTTGGGCTCCCGAAAGCTTACTTTCATTTGTATTGATGAAAAATAAGCTATTGATTCTTAACAATCTCGATAGACGAGTGGGTAAGATGTCGGACTGACACATGAGAGGACCATGGTTCAAATCTGAAATTGTTAGTCATTTTTAATTTCAAGTTGATATTTATATTGCTTTTCCTTCTAACGTGACTTCTCGAAATAGCGCTTTGTCTCTTTTGAGCAAGGAGATTGGAAGGCCTGACAAATTTAGAAATGCTAGAAGGCCTTCGGACTCCTACAATTGCCCACTGGGTTATTCTTTGATATAGATTTGAGTCGAATTGTCCACTGGGTTATAGATTTGAGTCGAATTTCACGTGAAATTGAACAGAGTACTATGCTTTAAGAAAAACTATCGTTTTTCCATACAGGTTCTTTTTTTATTTTTTTCTAGCGACATTTTTTTTTTGTAAAGCCTAGTACTCTGTTCGTTTGAATGAAATTTCACTGGCAACATCTATTTATTTGTTGCGTGAAATTTCTGACTTAAGGCTTGTTGCGAGGAGTTCCTATGGCAACGTTTCTCAGAGAGACTCAGAGAATAAGTTTGGAGATTTTGTATGATCTCTTTCTTTTCACTTGAAAATAAATAGGCAGTACAATTAAATTGTCGTGAAAAAATGTTCCTCAGAAATTTGTTGCGATAATTTCACGCAGCGGAACAGAATACTGCTCGGACGAACATGTTGTGAAAATTTCCACGTTTGTTTCGGAGTAGTCACATTTTATATGGAGATTTGAGTGGAATTTCACATGAAACTGAACAGTGCTTAAACTATGAACTATGCTTAATTTTGTACTTTTGTGTGAAACTTAGGCTTTCTTGAGGTGCAACATATTTAACAGTTTATTTACGACAACTTGCGAAAAAATTAAAAAAACTGCATTTATTTATTATTTCTAATATTTATTTAAAATCACGGATGACTATGGCATAGTCTTAAGCTATTTTGTGCAAAAAGTTTTTAAAACCAAATTCGGCTTAAAATGTTATAGCTGTAGAAACTTGATTTTATTTAACAAAAATCTTCAGTGCCTGTTTTTAGTCTTTCGAACACAAAAACAATTATAAAAATCGATAAAACTATGTTTCTCATTAAAAATGGTATTAGTAATTTTAAAAAAATATTTCTGATCTTAGTTAGAAAAATGTTTGGAACTTCAGGGCTGCTAACATATCAAACATTCTTAAGTTTTTTTTTACCGCCAACGCGTTGTCATTTTTTACAATTTTGTATTTTTGTATTGTAAGGAATTTTTTTTTAAAATACCAAAACTCGGAACTTACAAAATTTTACACATCTAGTAACAAATTTCATAACGAACAAGTTATTCAACGTTTATAACTTGTCACATAGTTATTTGCATTTGTATTTAGTGTTATTTTAGAAAAAATTTCAACAAAATTTCATTGCAATCTTTTCAAATTAGAATTTGTATGCTTTTTTATTTATTAAAAATAGAAAGAAATTTATTCCGAAAAGTAAAATATCACAACTCCGGTACTTTGTATCCGATTTAATTGTGTGATTGCTAACGTTTAGGAAAAATTCAATTTAAAACTAAGTGCATATCAGTCTTTTTTTAATAAGTTTTATGCGCAATAAATCTATAAATATTTAAAATGTCAATAAATTTTTGCGCTGATCCATATAAAAAACAAAACGATCAACTCGCAATCACTCGGCGTCCTCGTATCGAACTCATATCAATTCATGTTGGTTTTTATCCCATATCTCACGTTTTTAAGTAGTCTTATATTTGATTTTTGAAAAATTCTTGCAAAAAGCCTGCCTACTGTGCACTCTTTAAATTGTTGAAAGTTGCTTAAAATTTATGTTTGCTCAGTCCAGCATGACGTATGAGGAACATTAACTGAATAATTTTGCATATGCATAAAAATCGACATACATGTGTAGATAAGACTTAAAATTCGTAAAAATTAATTCCAAAATAAACAAGAGCAACACCACCCCTCCTCTTCCTCTTCCTCCTCATCCTCCTCTTAATTCTAATAGGACAACATTTTGTCTTTAAGCACGCCTCATAATTTTTCTACTTTTATTTTTAAATCAAACAAATGCCGACACAACGCTTAGCGACTTCAGATACTTTGCATTATTTTGTTTATTCGTCAGATATAAACAGCAAATGATTTTATGTCATCGGCAGAAACACCAAGAACAACAGCAACAACATAGATAGCAACAGCAGCAGTAGCGCGCTCTGCTAACCTTGTTCCAAATTCGCCAAACGCTTCGGTACACTTTGCTGCGCCATGATTTTCGCGGCTAACGTTTATGTTGCCGCTTTAGTTGCTGGCGCTGTTTAAGTTGGCGTCAGTGTTGTTGTTGTGAACAGAATTCAGCTAGTAGTAAAACATATGACGAGTTCCTCTGCCGACCGCAGCGCTGCACAGTGTGCGCTTCACTTGTACGCTTAAAGTGCAGCCTACTTTTTTGTTTTTATTTTTATTTTTGTTGTTGTTATTGTATTTGTTGTCATATCCATTAGATTCTTTGTGTTGTGTTGTGTTGTGTTGTGTTGTGTTGTATTATTTTGTTTTATGCTGCTGTCATCAAATGGAATTCAATGCGTAGTTATTGTGTGCTGGCATTCCGTCATTGCCTACTTTTGTTGTTGTTTTTTTTTCATTCTATTTTATTTGCTCATTCTTACTCATACTTACATAAATATTAGAGAATCTGGATACTTATCTGTGCTATGCATTATTTTATATTATTTGCTTATTATTTTGCGCAAAGTATTCGTTAGATGCACAAATATTCAATTTAATAAAAACGAGCCGCTGAAAATATTTTTTTCTCATTTGATTGAATGCATTTACATTTTTTTTTTATTAGTTGCTGTTGACGCCAATTGTTGTTGACAGACGCGTGTGACGAATCACTGCACGCGCACAACTCCAACAGAAACTCGCTTCAATTTTATGTGGTATCTTGAAACTTGTATCTAGTACATAATTGCATGCACTTTTATGGTAAAAATGATTTTGTAGTTGCTGGTTTTGTTATTTTTTGCTGTTTAATGTATGCCACTAGCCTAAGTTTGGATCAAAATTTAAGATTTATTTGTAATAAATCTTTGTGATAATATGTACTTTTTTAATATTCAGCGGAATTATGAAATCTACACTTTTTTGGCAGCTCAAAATTTATGTAACTGCTTAAACAGCACATATTTTTTTGCAAGATTGGGTGTGACGTAGTATAAAGCCTCAAGATGATGTTTTTATAAATTTACATTTTTGGTACCAGTTATTTGTCTATTGAAATATTGAGTACATCCTTTTACTCGGAAATTATTAATTTTATTATTGAAATTTTTTTGCTAGAAGAAGGCAATAATATCTGGGGTCATTCTTCTTCTCTGAGTTTGACGAACAATCAAGAACAAGCGCCAAACGTCTTAAAAGCTTTTTTAAGAGCTCAATGGGGTTCCACTCGGACTTGCCAGGTGTGCAGCGGTATCACAATAGACCTTATAGGTTTAAGTGAGCAGAGGTACATGTGTATGGTTTGAGCACGTACAGCGGCTGCCGTCTCAACCTAACCTAACCTGTTTAAATTTTTCCAGTCTTTTATTAATCCTGTTTAAAAAAAAACACATTTAATCTCTTTGAAACAGTCAGACACATTTTTTAATAGATCAAAATTGTAAAATTTTCCATCATATATGAATAGTAAAAGTAACGTGGCTCAAGTTTTTTAATCATTACTCTATGAAATTGGGTAATTGACAGATTTTGGCATATACCTATGTACAGTAGAGCACCCATGAAACATATGGAATGTGCCTTTTTCTGATTTTGTTTGCTCCCCACCCATTTTCTGTTAGATTGAGGCTAAAAAATAAGATCTGCATAAAAAATGGACTTCGGTAGTGGAAAAAACCCAGGCCCCCTGGGGTTAAACGCCCAAAAATGCCTTAAAAATGGTACTTGGCTTATTTACTCTATATCTCTTAAAATAACAGTTTTACGCTCTTAATATTCATAAACATTTTTATGCACAACAAACAGATACACATTTTTTTATAACAAACTTTGACCTTGGAATGACCTTTTGTAGTGTTTTACGCAGTCAAATTCACGATTTGTAAGTAATATATTTTTTGAACGACCCTCGTAAATTCTTGGAAAGAGATATTTCTGAACAGTTAACACCATATCAAAAAGCATTTAATAAAGTTTCATACACAGCTGGTTTTATTCCAAAATATTGATTTTTGGAGGTATGAGATATTTCAAATTTTTTTTCAAAGTATTTTTCAAAGCAAGTGACTAAATTTCTTCATTGCAAGCACATTTTCAGATAGATTGACACGCTAAAATATAATATTTTCAGAAAAGTGAATACATTTAGCTTAAAAAGTCTAGCTAAGTCCGGCTTCTCGCCAAAACCAATGTATGTAATTAAATTTTTTGACGTAGAATTACGTCTTACAGCGCGGTTTGTATGGGGGTCATTTTCACGAATTTTTTCAAAGTGATATTTGACACTTTGGGGTATACCTACAGCCTTTAATATTCATCATACAAAGAAAAAAAAACGCCAAAATATCAGTTTTCGTGGGAATAAAACTAATATGTAATAAAATAGCAAAATCTAAGAAGATGAAAAATTCATATATTCGTATGAGTAATGCACAAGCTGCCTAGCTGCAGTAGCTGCTTATGCTGTTTTTAAGGTTGTTGTTGTTGTTGTGTTTGCTTGTGTGGTTCGTTATTACGTCGTTCGTTGTTGTGCTGCTTTTGTTGTTTGTTTTTATAAATATGTATGTATAAATATGTAAATACACATGAGTTGCTTTTTTTTCCCAGATAGCCAATCGGCTTATTTGAAAACGGTGTGCACTTTTAAAAGCACTGAAGCGGACCGTTTCGTTGTCAGCAAACTATGCATTGTGTGTTTCATATAAGCGTACCATTTATTAAGTTGTATATTAATGTTGATATTCTATGATGTAATACAAATTCTAAATGTTTAATAGTTTAAATCATTCTTGATTTTAGATACAAATGCTAGTTGTTTGATACTTTAAAATCGTTGAAATTGCAAATAAAATTGAGCTTTAGGTCAGGTTAAAACAACTAATTGCTCGAACGAATTTTTTCCAAAGAAACAACAACAACATTTTCAATATGAAAAGGAAAACATCACTAGCTGATTAATTAGTTATCTGTTTGATTAAATAGTTAGAGCTGTTAATTGTTCTTACCTGACTTAAAGCTCAATAAACGATTTTAAACTATCAAACAACTAGAATTTGTATTTAAAATCAAGAATGTTTTAAACTATCAAACATTTAGAATTTGTATTTAAATCAAAGAAAATCAACATAATAAATAACAAAGTCATATAGAAAACTTTAAGTTGTGTATTAATTTTATTTGTTGTTAAACAATTGTAATCTTTTCTTAAAATAGTTTTAATACAACAATACAATAACTTAATACAACAATAAACTAAACAATAAACGGCAACTCAACTGTTTTTTATTGTAATTTCGGCCGTGCTAAAGGCTTCATCCGAAATCTTTGTGATGCCCGTGCAAGAGCACACTAGCGTTGTTGTTGTTTCTTTGGAAAGATTCGTTGGTACAATTAGTTGTTCTAACTTTGACCTTAAGCTCAATAAACGATTTTAAACTATCAAACAACTAGAATTTGTATTTAAAATCAAGTATGATTTAAACTATTAAACATTTAGAATTTGTATTTAAATCATATAAAATCAACATAATAAATAACAAGGTCATTTAGAAAACACTTTATAAAAAAGGACTTTACAATTATATAGAGAACGGTTTAAAGGAACAAAAACATGTCGTTTTCATACCAGCGAATCAGACGCTGCCGTTTTAAGTACCGTTTAGCTGGAACACTGAAATTCATGGCTTGTTGGGTTGTAATACAATAGAGAATACAGATGCATGTAGCTAGAGAGCCAGTATATGGCTACAAAAAATGTAGCACTACTAGCCAAGGTTGCCAGTTAAAATTTGAAACAATTCCGACAAAAAGTTACTTTTTCACATTAGTATTAATTACATACAACAAAAATTACCATGAAAATCAACATAGTTAATAACAAGGTAATATAGAGAACTTTCAACTGTAATTTTAAAAAAAGACACAGTTTCGATAGTATCGTAAGTACAGACGTAGAATTCTTTTTTATACAGTAATATAGAAAAATTATTTTTTATTTATATTTTTCAAAACTATTTGAAAACATTTCATCTTCAAAACAAATTTGTTGTTGTTGTTGCCTTCTTCAAACTTACTTGATCTAAAAAGCTCACAATTAAATTCATGTTAAAATTGGTTTTGTTTTATAAAAACTTTTCGTTTAAAATATATATTATATGTTAATGCTCTTTGCTGAAGGAAAAACAAATAATTCAAATTTTTCCGATATTTATTTCCATTAATTAAATGTAACTTTGAATTAAATTTAGTTGTAACCAACATAAAAAATTAACAACAAATTCATCACTAAAAATATCAAACGAAAACATTTTATAAAACAAAACAAATTTTTACATGCATTTAATTGTGAGCTTTTTAAATCAAGCAAGTTTAAAGAAGGCAACAACAAATTTGTTTTTGAATAATTTTTATTTAGAAGATGAAATGTTTTTAAATAGTTTTGAAAAATATAAATGAAAAACAGAACTTTTCTCTATTATTATAAAAAAAGGAATTCTACGTCTATGCTTACGATACTATCGAAACTGTCCCTTTTTTTCTTTTAAATTGTATATCGATAAACAGTTAATGTCTTTAAAATAACAACATTTTCACTTCACAGTGTAAAAGTAAGTATAGCGCCTGTAAATGTACGAACATCGCAAAAAAATTATTAGTATGTAATTTTAGTATGTAAACTTTTTACCGAATAAAATAATTTTGACCGCCTAAATAGGTCCAATACCCCAATGTGCGCTGCTAATAAATTTTTTATTTTGCAATGTTGAATAATGTTGAATATCTTGCAATGGTCGTACAGTGTTAAAATCAAATAACATACTTCAATATAAACTATTTTCCGAATAAAATAGTTTTGGCTTCATAAATCAGTCATTCGTCAATCGCACATTGGGTGCGCTGCTAAACGAATTTTCTCAGAAATGAAACCCAGTTAGATCAATTTTTCTCCCCCGAAAACTCTTATACTGAAAATTTCATCGAAATCGCTTGGGCTGTTTTCGAGAACTCATTCACAAACAAAGAAATATTGCTCGTTTAATAAAATAAGATAATTCCAATGTTCATATAATTTTATTTATTGTAGGCAGAAAAAAAATGCTTCAACGAACAGATGCTCCCTAGTAAAAAAGACGTTTTCGCTAGAATACTATACTTGATACAACATGAAAATAACTGTGTTAAGAAATGTTATTCTACTGGCACAAACGAATTATTGAAAGTTCTTCAAAAGGCCTTCAAAATTCCAACAAAAAGAAAAGACGGCATCGAAAAACGATTTCAAGACATTTTACGAATTACAATAAAATGAGAAAGAAAAAAGTCCAGCTTGAGCAAAAAAATTTATTTATTCTTAAGTACATCTATCCATTCGATACATCCCATAAGGATCAAAAAATTAAAAAAAAATTAATTAACTATTTGAAATAATAATACATTAAAAAAAAATTGTTCGGAAAACAATGTTATATTAAAGCTCATGCACTCTAGAAAATAGGTTTCTTTTTTCGTTCTGTGCATAAGTGTTTTGTGTTTTCATTGTGTTTTGGTCACCTTTTCAAAACGATAATTAATTTTAACAATATTAAAAAATACTATTATGTTTTTTTCTAGTAATGCAGCTGCCAAAAGTGTGCTGAATTTTTCAAGCTAAATGTATTCACTTTTTTGAAAATATTATATTTTAGTGTGTCAATCCATCTGAAAATGTAATTGCAATGAAGAAAAATAGTCACTTGCTTTGAAAAAAATCTGAAATGCTCTCATACCTCCCAAATCAATACTTTAGAAAAAAACTAACTGTGAATTAAATTTCATTTAGTGTTCTTTGATATGGTGTTAACTTTTCAGAGATAGCTCTATCCAAAAATTTACGAGGGTCGTTCAAAAAATATATTACTTACAAATCGTGACTTTGACTGCGTAAAACACTACGAAAGGTCATTTCAAGATCAAAGTTGGTTATGAAAAAATGAGTATCTGTTTGTTGTGCATAAAAGTGTTTATGTATTTTAAGAGCGTAAAACTTGTATTTCAATAGATATAGAGTAAATAATCCAAGTACCATTTTTAAGGCGTTTTTGGGCCTTTAACCCCAGGGGCCTCGCTTTTTTCCACTGCCAAAGGCCAATTTTTTATGAAGATCTTATTTTTTAGCCTCAATCTAACAGAAAATTGGCGGGGAGTGAACAAAATCAGAAAAAGGCACATATGGGTACTCTATTGTACAGTGCCGGTAAAAATGAAATTATTATAGATTACAAGTCTTATTATTATTAAGTCCTACACTGTCTTTTCACTGTCTTAGATTGTCTTATCACTGATCTTAAAATTACACTACATACCTCTTTTTTAAAATAAAATTTGTAAGAAAAAAAAAAAACAAATTGACGTGAAAAACTCATGTGTTTTTCAATTTTCTTTAAAAAAAATCGAATTTTTACATTGCATATTATATCTTGGTTAAAATAAAATGAAAACAGATTAATTTTTTAATATTTTTGTAAGAAAGGGTCAATTATAAAAAATCAAGCATTATAATTTGTAAAACATACCATGATTTCACCAGAAAATGATTCTTTTAAGGTTAAGTCACTTTGTATGGGAGGTAGGTGTGGTTTTCATCTGATTTATACAAATTTAATACTCAAAATAAATATTAAATATTTAGGACACTGTGCAAAATTTGAAGTCATTAAATTGATTTTTGTGGAATTTAAAGAGATCTTACCGTTTTGGATAAGACACTTTGTATTGGAGGTAGCCGTGGTTTTAATCCGATTTTGCTCAGATTTGAACTTGATTTGAAACTCCATTTTTGTATAAAAAGCTTATATTTTGAATTTCGTTATGTTAGCTCAAAAATTACGGCTGCTATCGTGGACACAGATGGACAGACGGACAGATGGACAGACGGACAGACGGACAGACGGACATGGCTAAATCGACTTAGGAGGTGATGCTGATCAGGAATATATATACTTTTCTATACCGGTCATGCCTCATTATCGGCGTTACAAGCGGAGTGACAAAATTAATATACCACCATTACGTTTTTTAAACGTGGGGTATAAAAACCAACCAACTTGAGAACCTCCCCCTTTTTGAAGTTGGCTAAAAATGACAGCTGCGAAACAAGCGTAGAAAAGTTCACAACATGTTCGTCAGAGTAGTACTCTGTTTTGCTGCGTGAAATGTTCGCAACATATTTCTGAGCAACATTTTTTCACGACAAGTTAATTGTACTGCCTATTTATTTTGAAGTGAAAAGAGAGACATCATTTGAAATTTCCCAACTCATTTCCTGAGTCTCTCTAAGAAACGTTGCCTCACAAAAGAATAGCTATCTGTCAGAAATTTCACGCAAGAAATAAATGAATGTTGTCAGCGAAGTTTCACGAAAGTAATCATAGTACTATGCTTAAGAATAAAAAGTATAGCAGACTGCCGACCGTAGCGAAAACCTATACATAAAATATTAGTATTCCCTGGAAGACTTTGTCCTTCCACGGACCGCTTTACTGCTTTATAAAAATTTTCATGCTAATCGGAAATTCTTTTTATATGTTCACTCCCTCAGTCTTTGATTATATCTTTCAAAATATTTTTTATTCAGATAGCATTTTTATTTTATAATTACTATATTATTACATTTAAATTTAATATTTCTGATATAAAAATAAAACACAGGGAGCAATATTGAATGAAAAAATAGTCCTCATAAAATAAAATAAATTTTCTATTTTTTATATATGATATTTTGTTTGATTCGTCTTGAAGTCTCTTTTAATGCCTGCATTTGAGATCTTGCTACAAGGAAAACAGAAAACATAGCAAGCAAAGTGCAGTTTATTTTCTGTAACCGATTCGGTTCATCCGTACCTCCGGTTCATCATTAATGCACATTATTTTCGTCTTTTGTCATTTCATTATATTTTAAATTATGGGTATTAATATAAAAAAAAACAGAGTAACACATGAACAAAAATATAAAGTAAACTTATTTAAATAACTTATATACACATAAAATACGTATACATAAAATTTGTATTTACATAAATTTCATTGAGTTTCATTTACATTATTTTTACTGTTTGCGTTAGTAATTAAATTATATTCTAAAAAATATACTATAGGCGTATGGTAGCTGAAATAAGAAACAAAAAATTTTTGGACGATGCCGTCCCAGTCATGATAAAAATATTATTAGGTAGCCTTGACAACTACTTATTTTCTCACGAGCCGCGACCATCGAATTTCACACAAAAGAAAACCATATAAAGTGCGTGTGTCACACTCATTGGCAGCTTTCAGCGGAGTCAATAGTTGGCAACTGTTTTTTTTTTAAATTTGAGTGAGAGACCTTTGCAATTAAATTATCCATTCACAACAGGTGACTCCTCTGAATGCGGCCAATGTGTGTGACACACGCTCTCTATTTTGTTTTCTTTTGTTTGACATTCGATGGTTGAAACACGAAATGTCACTCCTACTTATTACTTATAATACAATGGTCGCAGTCAGAGAATACGCTGGCGACATTTATAAAACTACAAATGTTTTTATGTTGGTCATGAAACTCAAACACACGCTCTTGGATATTGGCTACCAGGCGCTCAGCTTTTTTCGTTTGACATGATTTTGACAGAATTGTAGGTATTGTCGAAAAGGAATCAAAACAAACACAGAATATAAGGGGTACTTTTTAAAGTCTCTGCGTATCGAGCCTACCTGGGGCCGAATTACAGTATCCATGATCCAGCAAAATTACGAAAAGCACGACGAGACAAGTGCCTATCAATCTTGTACAATTTTGCTCTATCACGGATGCTGTAATTCGGCGCCTGGTTAATATGCCTTACTAAGCGCATGGTAGTCAAGATCCAAAAGCGTTATTTAAAAACCTACTCGCTATCATGGCAGAATAACCAGGTAGGGCCGGCTCGCTTAGTGCCCTCACGCGTTAAGGGGCAAATAGACTACACAGACTTTGTTTGCGCAAACTTGATTTTTTAGTTCAAATTCTATTAAATTTTTCTTTTCTGCTTCCATTTTTATATATTTTCCTTCACCCACGTCTTCACTCTATATAACTTTCGGGATTATGACAAGTCGGTGTGATTTTCACAACACACTATACAGACGGTTTGCGCAAACACAACGAAAAATTTAAATATTTTAATTTTTGCGCAGACATCTTCTGCACAAACCTAAAACAGCCAAATATACTGTCGAACAAACTTCGGCAAACAGTCTGTGTGGCCCTTTAACGATGAGTGGAAAATGAAAAGGTTGAAATAAGAATATGTTTTCAAATTGTACATAGTGTGGACACGTATGTTAAGTTTGTATTATTTTGAATGAAAATATTATAAAAACAGTGTAAATAAACTATAAAATGCCGAGGAAGTGTTTAATTTGCAAAAAAACAAGTTTACCCAAAAATCAACTGCAAAACATGAACATAAAGAAACTCGAGATGAACAGCTGATTTTGACAACTAGCTCACTTTTCTCTGTATTGTACTTCATTCCTCTCCGAGTCGGCCCTACCTGGTTATTCTGCCATGCTCGCTGTTTGTATTGATGACGAGAGTTACTCGGAAAATCACGATGACGCAAACCAAAGATTTACCCTCTACCAGAATTGTTCAACGCGCCTAAAGAAGTTTTCACTTAAAAGAAAAATGTTTTCTACTTATTAACAAAAACTATGAAGTGCTGCTTCTTGTGAAGAAGTGAAAAAGCTGCTCAGAAGTTTACACTTTGCTATCCCGCAAATCACTTAACATGTTTATGCAATTGAACCGGTTATTATAATAACGTTAAAAACAAATTTCCATAAAAATTTTCTTAAATTGCTGAAACAGGTTCCCCCCTTAAAGTGTTAATGTAAAGTAATAACAATTATTTTACTCTGTGCAATTTTTATACATTTTTTTAAAAATACAAGTGGGCAATTACACCCAGAAATAAAAAATTTGGTCTTAAATGATGTTAATATCTGTTAATTAATATGTTTAATAATTTATTTACACTTCAAGATAAGCTCCCAGTGATTTCAACAGAATTTTGTGTATTTATTGCTATTCAAAAACTTTTTATTTTTGTTCTATACTATTAAATAAATATTTTTAGTGTTGATGCGCAGTAAATGTGCAACGACTCTCCTCTTTCTGCCCATAATCTAACAACAATCACCACTTCTTTTTATTTTTTTAATTCTCTCTCTCTCTCTCTCTCTCTCTTACTCACTTGGCCGCAAATTTTTAGTACGAAGCTTTTTGCACTTTGCGCTACACGTGCAAACTTTATTTTATTGTTGTTTTTTTTTGTACATGTGTGCATATTATATGGAGTTGTTATTGTTGTAAGTGCTGTTTTGCAATTGCACTTTATGGCATTTGGTTTTGTTGTAGTTTTTATTGTTTTTACCCGTGATGATACTATTACTGTTAATATTGTTGTTTTTTGTTGTTGTTGTTGTAGTCACTACAATTAGAAAGGTTTAATCAATAAATGAAGCAAAATAAGAGCAAAAAGTTAAGAACAAAACAAAAACATGTGAAAATGAATACATAATAGAACTTTATGCAATGAAAAAACAATTTTTATTGGCATTTTTGCGTTTAGAAATAAAATCATATAGAAATACTACTAAGCGTTGTTCAAATGTGTTGGCATATTCATTAAAATTTTCTACTCAAACTTTGTGCAAGAATAAAAACAATAGCTAATATCACAATTTTTTTGATCTTTTCATAAATAAACTAAACTTTGACTCGGTTTTTAAAAAAGAAATGTAGGTGACATTGCAATTAAAAAAAAAACTGAAACAT